>VZSC01011108.1:832162-845976 GCA_013398225.1 Steatornis caripensis | reverse complement strand
TCTAAATATGCAATTTAATTATGTCACGCAGTAAATATCTTGCTCCTTTGGTCAGAGATAGTAAACGAAGACCTCAAATACTTGCATCTTCAGTTTGTAAAAACCCAATATACATCCTCAACCAAGGAGTATTCACGCTACACACAAGCCATAGATACAAAATACACAGTATATACACGTTCTGAAAACAAATTGGAATTTATAAAAACTCAATTGCCAAATCAAAGTAATTGAGGCACTAAATTAAAACTAGTATCTTCGTGTCTTGATTATACAGACTATTCTGTGAACAATCAGGACTGTTTCATAAATATGTATTTATCTACAGAATTTGCTGCGCCAAAAAAGCCAGCTGTGTTTAAGCTCAAAAGAAAAATTGCACTTTGAGATTGTTACAGTTAACTTCTCTTTTTTTCTCCTCGAATATAGTAATCTGGTCCTAGTGCTTTTGGCACAGGTATAGAGTTGTGGTTTTGCTACACTTTCTTATAAAACACAAGGTTCTCTTATTTTGTTCATTAAAATCTGAAGAGTCTTAAACAAACCTAGAACTTTGATACAAATCTATATAGCTACAATTGCTTCATTAAATAATATACACAAATATGCTCTTCGATCTTAAAACACCTTGACAACTGGATACAAAACAGTCACTTGTATTATCTCCAGCTTCCTTAATTTATGCATTAGCAGTCTGCAAGGGAATAAAATATGGTTACCGGCCACATCTTGCACTAGATCACACCCCAGTGTACAAGGACAGAAAATAAATGTATAATAAAAAGATTGGATAAATTAGAAGGGGTTTCTTGGTCTTGAATTCTTCTCCAACTAGTAATGATGCAGCACTGTATGCAGCCCAAAAGACTCCAAACAACTGAAAAAGAAGATGAACAGTCTTAGCTGACACCACAAGAAAATCTCTCCAGATACCAAGATAAAAAACAGTTCTTCTCTCAATGTAATTAAAAAGAAACTCCCCAAGAACAAGTCTGGGGGGGAGAACTCCCCCTACACACACCAAAAGAATACACTGCATTTTCATTTAAGTTCAGAGAAATATTTCACAAATAGTGATGTTACTTTCTCTAATGTAAGACATATAGATACCATAAAGCAAACCATAAGCTTAAGTACACTGATAATTTGAAGCCTCACTGGATTAACAACCTTTCTTTCTACCTTGACTGTCCCCAACAATTAACACCTCCCTTTCTTTAAGCAAAAAGGTACAACACTTGACTCTTCCTCCTACAATATATACCAGAGGGTTAAATTACCATTTTTTATTTCAAGATTCACCTGGCTCATAAGCTTTTCTTTAATTACAGTGCTTTAATTACCTCAAGGTAACTGAACCTCACATTCCTATTCCTTTCAGGTGCAGCGAGAAGCCTGCCAAAATACAATCCGTATCAAAACCTATATGGCTCACTAAGTTAAGAAAGAACTAGTTTAGAAGACTGGCAGAAAGTAACATTACCTACAAATATCCATTATGTTATACGGAAGTTAGCACGCACACTTTCAAAAAAATTGTCATTGAGGTCAGTGAACTTGACTCAAACCTCAAACTACCAAGGTTATAGCAAAAAGTATTCCGACATTATTACCCTCTAGCAGCACCCTGAATATTAATAAAAAAGGAAAAATACTTAAAATTGAGTGGCACACAAAACCACCATCATCTCTTGCAAAACACAAGACCAAAGAGGGCAGACACAACAGGACCCCACCAAAGAACTTTTTCCACAGTTCTGTCAAAGGAGCTGAAGCCCCTGGAGGGATTATCTGGCCTGTTCAACTGCCATTGTAGGGGGGGGAAAAAAAAAAGAGAAGGAAAAATTGCATGTGATTGCATACTTCTGGGTTTGCTTCCTAACCTGGGACTGCAGAGACGGACAAGAACGACAATCAAAATCACGACTGAATTCCCTAAGACATCTTAGGAAAATTGCAGCTATTAAAACAATTTAGGTGCATTACTTGACTAGTTTACTTTGCTAATTGCAACTGGAAAAGAACTGGCTGGAATTTCACTATTTCACTGTAAGTTTCCCAGCTTTAGGACTGTGAAATACTTCCCCAAACACAGAGCTCTCGAGCCACAAGAAGTAGTACTTGTCACAGCATGAGTTAGTATCGGCCATACGGGGTTTGTCCTGCATTTGCACACTAACGATGCAAAGGTAAGAACCTTGCAGAGATTTGCCCTGAAGTTAACGTAAGACTGTTAGTAGTCATCAGGTAACAGGGATTTCATTAACATGTATTTCTTTTCAAGTTATATGTTAGTTAACTGGCAAGTTAATGATTTGCTTTCTGACTGTATCACTTAACAGTAATTGCAAGTTATCAAATCACAAAGACAGCAACTTTGTTATTTATCATAACACTTCAGTTGTACTTCAATTATACTGTTTACCAGCAAGCTAAAAGGACAGAAATCAATCAAATCAACAGAACAAGGACTCAAAAAGCATACAGCCTAGCTAGTAACAGAATTTTCCCTGTCAACCTTTCCAGAAGTGCAGCAATAACTTCAAAGGTTACCTAAAAGGGTTTTAAGAAGTACTGGACACGTTCAAAAACATTCTGTAGTTCTGGGATCTATCAGGGAACGTTGCTAGTTCATAAAAGGTGTCCAACAGGTGGTATCAGGCAAGTTATTCTTGCTTTGTGCCTTACACTCCACATCTGTAAAATCAGAACAAGACTTGCCTTCTCTGTAAAGGGTATCGAGAGCTTTGTACTGCTACCGCTACGGGAAGGTCTCAGAACAATGACTAACGTCATAGTCATGCTGCAGTAACTAAAAATGAACTGGGTGATGGGGGAAGGGATAGAGCAGCTTATTCTCACATTCTTCATTTTGAGATTTACTTATGCATCCTCTTCTCAAAATGATAATCCTATTTATTTTGATGCAACTATTATAGCACAGCAAAATACTTAAACAGATGCTAACCTGATAACAACAGGTGTTGTTATAGCAACAGCACTGTATATCCACAAGTACTCAAAAGAGATGTTTAAAACGGAATTCGCTTAGCAGTCATTTGTGCCACGCTAACCAAAAGGATGACAGAGCTCACCTGGTGGTTCTGAGTATTTTGACACATTATTACATTGTCCTGAACAGATCAATACCTGAAGTGTTAGGAAAGTGACTTAAAAATAACGGTAAACAATTCTAAATAGACAATACTGAACTTACTTTTATTAGGGTAGAAACAACTTCAAATGATCCAACCACCAAAAGTACAGGTGCTATGACAATGAGGGGAAGTAGGGAATATCCTATCACACCAAGAACTTGGCCATAAGCAACCTGAAATTTTCAAGCACATGAAAACAAGCTTGGTAGTACTCAATCTTCGTCACCAAACACAATTTGATCTTGTTACAACAGTATTAATAGAGATAATAATGTGTTAGGTATTCATGAAATTTCAGCTAAAGGAAGCTAGTATGAAAATTGTTTTTGCATTTTGCATTTAAAATTTTGTAATTAATCATTCAGTTCTCTTAGAAATCTCTTTTTATTTTTTAACACCGTAAATGACAATTTTATCACTTCCAAGGGAAGTATTTACACAGGTTAAAATATGTAATTCCACCCACCCCTCACATTTTTATGTTCTGCCCCAAGTGGGTCTCAACTGCCACTCTCCACATAGTGTGCAAATGATATCCAGGAGCACAGAACTACAAAAGACCTTTCAGTCACCAGCTGTGGTCCTGGCTGTCACAAGCAGCAAAGATATAGTTCTCTACATTAATATGCTCGTACCCATTATACATAAATAAATTCATTGAGTACATTAATGCTTTTGGCATTGGCGGAAGACCTAGAACCTGACCCTTCTAAGGCACAGAAATCTTCCAATTTCCAGTTTAAATTTATTATAACCATCTTAAACAGATTTGTTCAGAGTATCTCCACAGCTGTTTTCAGCTTCATGAGGATTAAAATGCCCAGTTTTCCCCCACTATGGTTTGACATGTTCCTGGGCCCAACTAGGCTTCTTGGATTTATCAGGAAATAGAGTGGCGAGACAAGTGACCAGCTTGCAAACAACCTCTTGTGGCTGTTGATCCTTTACAGTGAACTGTGCAGACCTGTACCTTCTCCCCAGTTCATATATTCTGATAATTTCACATTTTGAGCTACAAAACAGATTGATTGAAGGGCATCTGGATTATGCTGGCATGCAGAAAAAACATGCAATCAAATTCATAAAAGCTTTTTCTTTCAGAACAGTGTTCACACAAGAAGACTCCAGCAATTATGATTAAAAGGAAAATCTAAAAAAAAATTAAAGTAAATGTAAATAATGTAGGAAGTCTGCAACACTAGTTCATCATTAATGCAAGATGCATAGTAAAATATAAAAATCAAGTATCGCTGAATATTTAGTTCTGCACAATACAGTTTAATGCATTTTATGCTGCAGAGCCATTTTAAGAAGCTCCTACCCTCCTGAATGTTCCGCTGTAGCTGTCTGTGGGCCTTGCTGTAAGTAATTTTTTGCTGTTTACACCAGAATTGCTTAGTGACTCAATTTGTAAACAGATCAAACAGCTACTCCAACCCCGCTGGTGCAAGCAGCTGGAGGGAGGGATGTAGGCCAGAACTTCACTTGGCGTTCCAGTTGAAGAACATGTGCTGACTTTCATTCTTTAATGGGTTTGAACTGCATCAGGCCAAGGATGACAAACACACACTGGCAGGTGCTCTACCCACAAGGACATTATATAACTGCTGTTAGCTCCATTCAAAATAAAAGAAAAAAAAGTTTAAATGAAGGGCAGTGCAAGAGCAGTGCAAAGGTGGAGAAAGGGTCCCATTTAGCTCAGTGACCGAAAAATTGAAAACACGTGTCCCTCAGGAATGGACTTCAGTTCTGGATCACAGGCACCTGGCGGAATTTCTGAGATTCATAGTACAAGTTTCCAGATCGTTCATCACAGCCAGCGTGCCATCCACTGCACAGAAAGATGAGCTGACCATCTCTGTATTTTAGATTTTATTTTGGAGCCCAAGAACCTGGAACGTAGATGTCACACTTAACAACTGCATCCATTCTTAGCTATCTACAAGGTCCAAAGCCAAGCACCAAGAAAACACAACTACCACTGAAAAACGTAGCCAAGAGATGTTACATTATTCCCCTCTATGTCCTTTTCACATGCAGGTACTTACTTCTCCTCCAAGAACCCTGGCCAGTAAAAAAATTGTCAAGGATCCAAATATCCAAATAGTTATAATCCAAGAAACGACCTTAAGAGATAAAGAACGAATCATTTTTATTAATAATTTTCATTGTGAGAAAGAAAACTCATTTCTATTAATCACTTCCACTGCAGTCAAGGATTTTGTTATGCAAAACTGAGTTCTGAATTGCAGCAATAATAGTTTTACTTAGTACCACAATGCAACTTGAGACTAAAATTCAGAGGTTACATTTACAGAATCACATTAATGATAAGTTTAGTGAACATGGAATGCACATGCAATGTGTTTTGTAAGTACTGTAATATTGTATCAGAGTAGGAGGTTAGGAAGTAGGAGTAGGAAGGGTTTAGTTAAAACTAATGCTAAGACCAACCTAGCTGAATGTCTTCACATCCCGCCTATTACAAAAGGTGGGCTCAGACAGTTTTTAAAAGTCAGCCCAACCAATACAAGGAGTTGGAATTCTGCTTCTTTCATCCATAAAGATGCCACTTCATTCTTTATTCAAACTGAGAATGCTCAAAAGAAGACATAGGACTAACTCTCGGTAGAACCTGATGATGATTACAAATGAAGAAACAGCACCAGACTCCTGTGACAAAGTCTGTAATTATTTTTTCTTGCCTCTTTCATTGGTCTGCTTTTAAACCGAAGAAACCTTAAAATCACTCTCCGGCTTAACAGAACCTTCAAAGTTAACTTAGCTATTCTTGGAGGTGAGGCACTGGGAGGATTAGAAGTGAAGCTCTCCCTTTTGAAATACCTTTTTAGAGGGAAACAGCAACACCAGTCCAGTCTCTGTATTTCCAAATGTACAACAGCTGCACTTAAAAGTTAGGAGTCAATTCAAGTTTTTTTTTCTTTATTAAAAGTTCCACATTCACAGAAGAATCAAACAGGGGATGATTTTTCTTTAAATTTAAAAGCAGATAAAAATCACAGCACCATTTAAAAAGATTAAGATAAATATAACAGCTTTATGCTATTTGTGAAAATAGTGCATGGCCTCCTTTTACTCCCTCCTTTCTGTCTAGAAGGAGAGGACCAGATTAAAGTCTCACAGCAGGAATGCTCACGTCTCTCCAGCTTACAGCCCACCATTCAGTTCACCTAGTCTAGCTGCTGTCAGCCAGCCTGTTGCTAGCTACTAGCTTTTGCTCCTCACATACATACAACTCTTACACCTGTATGGTGAACCCACTGATCCTAAGAAACATTAGGCCTACTGTTCATGTACAGCAGGTACACAAACTGCAGAACGTAGTTTATATATCACAGGATCAAGGAACGGTCCTTGCTTTGCCTAGGAGACAGATGAGTGGTCCATCCAGAAGTCTTGAGTAATATCATGGTTTAGTCTACTCTTTTCAAGCCTCATAGAAACAAGATACTGAGAGTGAATTCATAGTCAGCATTTGGTACATCATGTGGGATGCCAGAGGTTGCAAAGGGAATGACTTTATCTCACCATTCACAAAAATCCTTGCATAAGCACATTCTGCTACTTTACATATTGCCTATTGCTATACTACATTGTATTTAAAACAGCTGTAACTACACATGGTCAGATTTTCAAAGCAGGATCACCTAGGCCCACATTCAAATTGTGACTATAAGTGATGCCACTTCTCCATTTCAATCTGAACGTAAAGAAAAAAAAAAGAGCTAACAGTGTTTATGGAGGCCAATTAAATCTGCACAATGGCTCTGAATAGCTATTCACCCTAGAGTTCAAAAGGAATTATAGAAAAAGTCTGTTGACCAGAGGAAAGTTATTTGATTGTAATTGAGCAAGGAGGACAAAATAGCAAATGCTACCAATGAAGATTAAAAATACCAGATAACAGTGGTGATACAGTATGAATTGAACAAGCAGATTTATTTGTCAGGAAATTAAAATTCATGGCATCCAAACAAATATTCTTCGGTAACATTTTTAGTAATAAAAAGCACGTTAACAAAAGGTCACAATTAAAATGGAAAGATTCACTAATATGACTATAAACTCATTACTATCAATCTGTTTCCTCTAGAAACCACATCTTTCCTTTGTTTTTAGTGTATAAAAACAAATTTGACATCTCATCATGATTAACTTGTCCGTGGGCATTTCTTACTGCTGTCTTTCTACATACTAACTTGAGAAACACCGTTTGAAATGCCCCACATCAGTATGTGAGGAAAAGACTTTCTACCCATGCAAGAATGCAAATTGCTTAGCAATCATGTCCCCAAACTTAGTTTAGATTTCTTTATAGATAGAAGGTTTATACCTACCTTAAATTGTCCATATAGTGAAATCATTGAGAAGAAGAGGACAACTGCCAGAGGACCCCAAAAGTCTGGATTGTCTCTCACTACCTGCCTGTTAAACCCAAGAGATGGCATAGGCATCAACACACACCGAATTTTGTAGTAAATATCCTTCAGATCGATGTCAAGTTCTTCCCTGAAATTGTAAAGCAAGAGAACATTACTATACATATACACCACCGTAATGAAACAGAACATAAAAAGTTAAGTTTGACGGCAAAGAGTAGGTTTACAGAGCAAGTCTCCTGTCACCCATAAGGCTTTCTGAAGCCATGACCAGCAAAGGAACAGTTTGGCCATGACAAAGAAACACCATACCTTCATCCCACATTCAGTAAACGATGTGATACAGTAACTGTAACTACTTAAAAGTCAAAGACATGCATACACAAAAGTAAGATGTCTGTGTATTCCCATGCCAAGCAGTTTGCCACGAGCACACTCATTATGGAAATACTTAATTTCAAACCTTACAAGAAAGAACACCTCTACATTCACTAATCCTAAACCGTTCAAAATACATCAGGTAAAAACTTTTTAAAATAAAATGGAGTTTAACTTGCTTCAACAAAAGCAGTTTTCAGCAGACAATTGTTTAATTACTGGATTGTTTCCAATATGGGTAAACATGAATAAAAGCCAATTAAACTAGTAATAAATTCTATCAACAGATCTTGCTCTTCTCTAATTGCCTTTTCCGTTCCCTGCTACAAACTATCTGTAAGCAGCTACAAATTGACCAGACGATTCTTCTGCCCAGGAGGCTTTTAACTGGTACCTCTTCCCCTGATTGTCCCATCACAAAGGGAAGGAAGCAGACTTTCCAAGTAATGGGCAATTCTACTTCTTTAAGTTTATGCATGGAACCTTAAGACAAAACTGTACACTATGCAGCCATAACTGAGGAGCTCTGAACAGTTGCAAGAGACTTCCTGGCAGGTAGCCCTCCGCTCTTCATTTAAGAGCACTGTGGAAAAAAATGTAGAATCGTATCTTAAGTCCGTTTATGAATGTTTTGTACAAGGCTTTGATTTATGGCTTTCTTCCTCAGAAAAGCTGAAGCAAGAAATAAACCCAAAGACATGATTCACCACAATTTGTCTTAAAAAAAACCACTAAAGTCTGCTCATTGAGTCACTCAAGACAATTTAAGGACTGCTATTACTGAAGCAATTTCAGAATTGGTATTACTAACCTGTGACTAAATAACAAAAATTGTTCTTTAACACATCCTCAAATCCAAGGAGTAGACTAGAAGCATATATTTTCCTCCATTTATCTAAACAGGATGTAGCATTCCTGTATTTCACTCTGCAGATATGCAACACAAATATTTCCTGTCTGGAAATAATTCTTTGACACCACCTAGAGCTTCCGACGGTTTCTCACGTGAATAAACTGTCTTTTGCATGATGCTGACAGCTACCTCGCCTAAGAAGTGATGGTAGCTGCAATAAGAAACAAGTGTCTGGAGTAAGGCTGCCCAATGAGAAAGAAAAAAAATATCTCTGTTGAACAAAACACTTGCACAGTAGCACCACACTAGTGAACTTCCCTGAGCTGGCTGCTATTCTTTAAATCCTTAGTAGGATTCAGGTTACAAGGCTTCATTTCAGCACATGGTCTGGGAATAATCAGAACTGCATAAAAAGTGCTACATGAAAGTCAGATTAAGGTCTTCTCTGTTAGAATGATTATATTCATCCTGTTTGCCACAAACTGATCATTTCCCTGGCGTGTTCTCCTCACTTCCAGCCATCAGCGGCTTAGGACACCTCACTGTCACACACTTGGTTTCTGCAGTATAAAAAGTTACACAAAAGAGGGAATTCATATGTTGCCACCTCAGTACACCATTCTGTTTGTTAACTGAAAGTTAGAGGTTTACAGAACAAATGTATTCACACCAGGAGCTACTTCCACGCACTTTAATTTTAAAGCACTTTTCAAGTAGCAGTTTCATTATTAAGCTCTCCAGACATCTGTTCTCTCTCATCACTCTCATTTGAGTTCTCCAGAGTACTCTTCTTCTCACTTTATTTTTTTAAAGCATCATTATCTTTAATTCACACAGGAAAACACTGAGAATTAACTTGCTTATGTGCAGAACAAGGACTAAGACCAAGTCTGCCTGAATCACAGTGAAGTAACCTTAAGATACAAACTTCCTTCAGCCAGCCATGTTTCTCCAACAGATGCAGATTTTCAGTTTTAAGAGCATTTTTGTCTTTCAACACTAACACCCTTTTGATATAGCTTTATAACACAAGATAGCATCAAAGATTATAAAATTTGTGCTACCTTGCTTCTAGCATCCCTACTGCAACAAGCATAATTCGAAATGCATTTACTTCAGAGTAACTGACAGAATTTACTTAGATTTACTTAACATGAATCTTTCCATGGGTTTGTCTTAGCCTCTGATTCTTTGACAGCATTAAGAAACTCACAACATCAGTGCAAAAGATAGAAAGAACATAATCTAGTTTTTTAAACCATTATGACATACAGATAAGAGTAGAAAAGCCACAAAAAGCTTTGTACTTATAGAGATTAATAAAACTGGATTCTAATTCCTCCTTCCTTCCTCCCCCATAGTGCATAACAAGCCTCTCTTTTACACTAAAAATAAAACCCATAATGAGACACATACTGTTTTCATTCCTGCACCAGAAAACTCATTGGTCATGTAATTTGTCAAACAGAATTCTAGTCACAGCAAAAGGCTGCAGCACAATTTGAGAGGCTACAAGTTGTTTGTTTTTCCTACACAGCTAATAAAGATAGATACCCAAAAATAATTGTGACATACAGGAGTGGCTTGTTATCTTCTGGATCATCATCTTCCACTTCCAGAAGCCAGCCATATCCTCTCTGTCTTAGGAATGTAGTTGCAGTAGATTCTTTGATGAATTCTCCTCCAAGATTTAGCTTAACATCTGGAGTTGTTATGGAACCACTAAGATCTTAGAGAAAAAGGGACAGAAAGATTTATCTTTTTATGTCTTGCCAAAAGCCACTTCATTTCAGAAGCACTGGAAGATAAAACAACAGAAAGCTACATGTGTTGGTCATCACCATGAAATATTCAAAGTTACAGAATAAAATTATACTTTAACAGGTACGTAATTTGAAAGGGTACTTCTGCTTTCAATGCAATAGTAACAGTGTTGGGTTACGTCTCCAATTATGAAGTTTTAGCTTCTAGTTGGAACTCTTATTTTGATGACACAGTATGACAGAAAGGCTTCAATTTGTGCTTTATCATTAAGCATTTAAAGGCATAAAAGCAGTTAACTAATGAAAGTCTCATCATACTGTTAATTGTGGATTATTTACCATTTATTTTTGCTGACCATACTATACCTCCTTTGGAGCCCATTACTGAACAGTGGCATTGTTTCAGCCAAAACCATTCTCTGCTTTTATGTCCAATTTTTCATGGAAGGAAAACATTTGTAGATGTTTTCATTTGTAGCCTGCCTTTAATACAAGTGAAACTGTTAGAAAAAGGATACTATCAGAGATCCTTAGGCTCCAGCCAGTAAGAAGAGATACAAGGAGTTCTCTACCATGATCTGGCTGGGCCACAACACAAAACAAAGAGCAATTTACGTACGTTCTGGCCATGTCAAAGTCACTAATAAACATTAATTTTATTCTCTCATTGGATTAATTTATATACAGATGAAAAATACAAATACATGAAGTGACTTGAAGAAAGAAAAAATACAAAAGACGGGAATAATTATTCCTTTAGGAAATGATGGATTTCCATTTTTGCTAAAAAGGAAAAATCCAGAAAAGAGTACATTTTTGGTACAAAGCTTATTACAAATATATTGAGAGACAAAAACTCCCTTCTCATCCAACACCTTTTCGCCTCACCAAAGACAACCTTATTTTGCCTTTCCATTGTTGTGTGTTCTTCACACAAAAAAGTTCCTAGGCACAAATTTCCAAAAATATCTGTATATATCTATAGCAGGTATTTCTGAAACATGTACTCACAGAGGCAAGTCAGGTCATATTTGTAGTTACACCTGCCACATCATCTATCAATACGCAACGTAGTTTTATAGAAAAAAAACCTGTAGAGTGGCAGAATCTCACACGGTCTTCAGCCAGTATATCTGAAGCATTCACTAATCACTCACGATCGCAAATAATTTAACAGAACTCTCCTTCCCAAATCAGCTTGCTAGGCCATGCAAGCTTAAATTTAAGCTTCTCTGTAAGGTTCAACTGTTTCATAATCATGAGAGTTAACAAGCTATCGCTTTAATTCTTGGAACACCATCTGCGCAGGATTCTTGTAAAGATCGCTGTAACTTAAGCAATTTCTCTTTGCTCCTTTAAGTATTGGCACACATACACTGTTCTCACCAGACACAGTCACAGCCTTCCTCTGCTGTTACAGAGGAAGGAAAAAAGAAAAATGTATTCTTAATGCCTGGTTGTAAAGGTAGAGAAAGCCTCAGAACTTTGCTACTGTCACTAGGACCCTTTTGTAATTTAAAAATATTTGTTTATCCTACAACATAAGACTGCTTTGCAAGGAGAGGTTCCTGCTACTCTGTGTACAGATGTGGCTGTCAAAACAACCAAATGTAACGGTCCAGCCAGCTGCTTATTTCTCCTTTCACAGTGACAGCTGACAATCCCTCCCGAGGCAGGGAAACTTCTACACAAGTCTTATTTAGCAAGACTCCTTTTAGCAGTCGATGACTGGTGAATACCTATAACCACATTTTTTTAATCATGCAACCCATTAACATGATCTTAAGTCTATTTTGCAAGACATCCCAGGTGGGACATAAAGCTGCAGAAACCAAGAAAAAAAAAAAAAACCCACCCCTCCCTCTTCTACAGACTGCTTCGAATGAGATGGTTAACAGTGGGCCAGCTGAGCGGTGAAGAACCTGCCAAGAATTGATGGTTCTGATGCTTGCTAGTGAGAGTTAGGGTGCCTTCACTGCTGTATCTCAGGCAGACCACCACAGAAGCAAAACTGAGGTATCTCACATGCCTCTTTTCAACCAGGCATTGTGGAAAACCAGCTTTCAAGACAGTCTTTGAGTTTAATTTTGAAAGTGGTAAACCCACACCCCACTGCCCCAAACACTGTTCTTTGTACCACACCTGTACGCTTAACTGAGAACACCTCTCCAGCACTCTTTCCCACAAACAGCTCCTACCTCTCATGGAGATGGGAAAATGAAAACAGCTTATACTTTTATTTTTGATATGGATCAAGATGCGGGAAACAACTGGAAATGAGAGTGCAACGTCTAGTATTTTCATTTAGAACTATCAAGCAGTCTGATTTTGCTTATGTTTTTGTTTGTTAGGGCAGGTCTATGCAACACCTTGCAGACAGGACCACACTTGAACGGGCAGGACATCATGCCTTGCTTGTGTTCATAAAGAACACAGAGCCGGGTCAAATTGCTGCATCCTACTGCAAAGGTGGCTGTATTGGACTGGGTTCAGCATTGCTCAACAAATACTTCAAGCAGTAATCCAGAGGATTTCCATTCAGAGGTACGTGGATCCTTTTTCAGGATAAGGTGGAGAAGAAAAACAAAACAAACAAAACAAAGCAGAGATTGCACCAGTTGATTAGTATTGCTTCATTCAGAAGGACCGGGAAGTTCACTCAAGAACAGGCTTTATACAGTAGTTTGTCCACTTCAGTAATTATTTTACAGGGTAGGACACATGAGTCAGGATTTACGTGATTCCTACCCCTATCCACAATTACAACAGTGACTAAACACACACATAAAGTAGAATGCTTGTTGTTTAAAGAGGTAAAGCCCAAAAGGTCACTCTCCATCAAAGTAAGGTAGCACAACGTTGACTCTTGCACGCTCATTTTCGCAGTCTTAAGGCAGACCTTCACGGCATGCCAGGACACCACAGCTATTTGCGCAGCAGTCAGGCAGCGGGCCACACTTCGCGCCCTAAACTACACGCAGGGCTTCTTTTTCCCCCCTCGCTACTGTGCTGAAAGAAGACTTTGGCACAGCACTCCAGCAAACGGGAACACTCGGTACCACCGTCAACAGACACCGCTTCCAGCAGCGTGGGAAAGGGGCGCGGTTGGTGAGCGCGCTCGTCACGGTTATGTCCGGCCGCCGGGCACAACCTCGATGACGGCTTTCGGAGAACCTGAGAAACGGATAACGCGGCTGCTCGCCCCCGCCTTAAGCGCCGCTCCCAGTCCCCCGCCGCGGCGGAGTCCCGGAGCCGCGGCCCG
>VZSC01011108.1:768345-831752 GCA_013398225.1 Steatornis caripensis | reverse complement strand
CGGCAGCGCCCACCGCGGCCACCTCAGCCGCGCCGCTCCGCCTCCAGCCACGCCACCAACGCCGGCGGCAGGACAAGGAAGGCGAGGAGGGCACCTCTCGCCCCCGCGGCACGGCGGCCGCCCGCTCCCCCGGGGCCCGGCTGAGCCCGTCTCTCGGGAAAGCGAGAGCGGCCCAAACCGCGGCCCCGCGCTCACCTTCGGCGTCTGCCGAGGAGACAAAGGTGAAGTCCCCGTTGCTGGGCGCGTAGAGCGGCGGCTGCTGAGGGCCCGGGGGCTGCATCTCCCCGCCCTCCGCGGGGGCTGCGGGCCGGTGGGGGAGGCGAGGGGCGAGCAGACACCAGGCCCTGGGGCCTCCCCGAGTCCCTCCTGCGGCGGCGGCCGGCACCCGACACCCACAGCGCAGCCGCCTCACGGAGCAACAACAAGCGACACCGCCCCTCCGATTGGCTGCTTGCAAGGCGCGCCGTGACTGGCCATCACAGGGCCAATGCTGACTGGCTCCCCGGGTTTGTCTAGGGGAGTGTGGTTGGGGGGGGGTGTCACTTCGACTCCGGTATAAAGCTCCTCCTGATTGGGCAAAGTATGACCCGGTGGGCGGGAAGGGTGAAGGCGGCGGAGGCGGGCGCTGGCGCGTTGTCCCTCTCCGCACCCGGGAGCCGGCGCCATCGTCTGGCCAACGGCCCCGGCAGCCTCCCCGGCAGCATCCTTCCCCCAGTTCAGGTCGCGGCTTTGCCCCCTGTGCCGTTAGTGTCCGTCCCGGGGGCGCGGTTGGGGCTGCAGCCCACGGCCACGGATCAGTCCCCGCCGGTTGCCGCTGCCCTCTGCTGTTCACGTTCGCAGAGCTGCGGGTGAGCAGCGCGCCCGGTCGGTGCGGTGGCGGAACGCCACACCGAAAGGGGGCACCGGGAAATGCGCTGCTTAAAACACAGCCCCAGAACCCCGAGTATGCTTCCCGCAAGTGCTCCTCACGGCAGGCCGGCTGGCCGGACCGATGAGGAGCGGCCCCCTCGCCCTAGAGGCTCTGGAGGGCAGCCCGGGCAGCTTCGACCCTGCCGGCTGCTCCGGTGCAGGAGCTGCCGTCACCGCGGGGTGAGGCTCAACACGCGAGGCCAAGTGCTTCGGTCCTGTCTGGCCTCCCAGAACGGGTCTGAAGGCTGACAGCAGAAGTTGGGCATCTGCAGCACCTTGGGACGGCAGCTTCACCCCCTCGCCACCGTCTGCAACAGTTTCCGGGGTTTTCTCCTACAAGTGCTTCATCCCCATGGCTGGTGCCCTGTGCCTGCCCCCGCCTTCCATCTGCCCATTACCATGTTTAATTGTAAATCTGCTGCTCGTTTCATAGGGAGATATTTTCTTCGTGGCTTTCTGCGTGCCGCTTGACCTGTGTAATCTGCTTCCTACGTGCTGCCACAAATACCACTTTGAACTTCTAGTACCAAGAGGCATGCTGGCAAATACTCAGCCTTTCAGATATAACTAGGGGCTTTTTATTTTTCTTTCTTTATTGAATAAAAGCATCATCCCAAATATTTTCCTTCCATGATAGATATGAAAAAATGCATCCTTCCTTTTGGCTGTTCAGAAGGATTTGCCTCCATCTTTAGTGTCCAGCAACATTTTATATGGCTCCATCTCCCAGTGTCATGATGGTCATCTGCAACCATTCTGCTAATTGTTTTCCATATACAATCCTAAATCTATTCTGTTAACCTACATCAGTTTTTCTCTCTTGTGCTTTTGGATTTGCTCCCTCTCAGTACCTATATGCAGTTTTAATGGTATTTTTAAAGCTATGCCCAGTCCTTGTATATCAGTGGGGTCCTTGGTAGTCCCCTGCAGTTCTGAGGTTTCTGGACTGCTCTCCTGCAGTTCCCTTCTCTAGAAGAAAACATGGCATACTCACAAATTAGATGCAGAACTGCAGCACATTGTGTACACTCCAGAACGGCTGCCTTTTTAGTTCGTAATTAAAATGTATTAGATACCCAAAACTTCTCCCACAGTTTAAGCTGCTACATCCAAGATAGCCCCTTTACTAGGCCTTGCTAGCAGCGACTGTGATGAGTAGAATAGATTAGATTAGATTTCAGTTGGAAGGGATGTACAACAATCATCTAGTCCAACTGCCTGACTGCTTCAGGGCTGACCAAGTTAAGGCACATTATTAAGGGCATTGTCCAAATGCCTCTTAAACACTGACCAGCTTGGGGCACCAACCACCTCTCTAGGAAGCCTGTTCCAGCGTTTGACCACTCATTCACTCTAAAGGTATGCTTCCTAATGTCCAGTCTGCTAACCTGCAAAGCATCACCAAATGGTCCGTTCTGGTCACTGATCATGCTGTGAAGCACATTTCTGACCTGCAAAGAGACTTACGTAGTACTAGAGTTGTCAAATAATATGGTTGAGATGCTGTTGCCTGTCCCTGTTATAGTGAGAGGACAAGCATGATGGCTCTGGTTGTGGTCTATGCTTTGAAGAATCACGAACAAGGATCTCACTTTTTATGTGTTCAATGACTACTAGATTTAACAGAAAAGCTCCCAGATAGCCGTGTGTAGGCTTAGCCATTAGCTCCTTCCCTCTGCTCCCTGCTGAATACCAACAGGTTTATTCTGAGGACACTTTTTTTTATGACATCTCAGGGAAACAGGCTTAAATTTGGTATTCATGCTACACCTATTTAATTCTACTTCATACATAGAACTCATAAAATGCTATTGAGTAGAAATATGGATGTATTTTAAATTGAAAAAATATGGAACAAGAAATTGCATTAGAGCAGTGGTTTGATTTCGAGAAGGAACCTTCTTTCTCATGTATGTCCCATTAAAGGGAATCATTGCAAGTTCCATCTCAAATCTTTGTGAACAAGTAAAAACCAATCTGATTTTTATGGAGAGAGCATGACTGGAAAGTTCGTACTTTGCCATATCCAGCCATAACCGAAGTTTGCGTTTACATCAAATAGATCTTGGGTTCATGTTGTCTGTGGACATTTTACAGTGATTATAAGTTTCCTTGTAGCAGCAGAAAAAAATCACCTATAATTGCATGTAACCTCTTTTTTAATTGAAGACTGTCTCGATAATACAAAATGGCTCTACAGATATTTGTGTAATTTTATTTCCCCTTTAAAAAGTTGAGCAATTGAGACATCTGGTAAGAGTAACTCTTTTTCTCAACTATTATGTGGAACTTGTTTGTTAAAAAAACTTTGCAATAGGCCTCCTCCAATTTCTGATGTCTCTTCCTCTTTACTTTGCTACAACCAGCCTGTCAGAGTTCAAGGAGCTTTTGGACGATGTTCTTAGTCATATAGTTTATTTGTAGGTAGTCCTGTGAGGAGGGGGGAGTTGGACTCAATCATCCTTATGGGTCCCTTCTAACTTGAGATATTAATTTGATTCTATGATTCTATTATTATATTTACCTACACTGTTATGATTGTGCTGTTCCCTGTTATTGCTGGGATATCTTGGATGCTTCTGGAAGCTGTGCCCTCCATAGCGTCCAAATGCCAGACACATTTGGTTTTGGACAAATTTAGAATCATAGAGTCATAGAATCATTTGGGTTGGAAAAGACCCTTGAGATCATCAAGTCCAACTGTAAACCTAACACTGCCATGTCCACCACTAAATGATGTACCAAAGTGCCACACCTACATGTCTTTTAAGTACCTCCAGGGCAGCCTGTTCCAGTGCTTGATAACCCTTTCGGTGAAGAAATTTTTCCAAATATCCAATCTAAACCTGGCACAATGTGAGGCCGTTTTCTCTCATTCTGTTGCATGTTACTTAGGAGAACATACCAACACCCACCTGGCTACAACCTCCTTTAAGGTAGTTGTAAAAAAGAAAGCAATAAGCTCTTCCCTCAGCCTCCTTTTCTCCATGCTAAACCCCAGTCCCCTCAGCTGCTCCTCAGAATGCTTGTGCTCCAGACCCTTCACCAGCTTTGTTGCCCGTCTTTGGACGTGCTCCAGCACCTCCAGGTCTTTCCTGTAGTGAGGGGCCCAAAACTGAACAGTATTCGAGGTGGGGCCTCACCAGTGCTGAGTACAGGGGGATGATCGCTTTCCTAGTCCTGCTGGCCACACTGTTTCTGATGCAAGCCGCAGTGCTGTTGGCCGCCTTGGCATACTGCCAGCTCATATTCAGCCGGCTGTTGACCAAAACCCCCAGGTCCTTTTCTGCCAGGCAGCTTTCCAGACACCCTTCCCCAAGCCTGTAGCCTTGCATGGGTTTGTCAGGACCTGAGTGCAGGACCTGGCACTCAGCCTTGTTGAACCTCATACAGTTGGCCTCAGCCCATCGCTCCAGCCTGCCCAGATCCCTCCACAGAGGCTAAGCTACTTTAGGCTCCTTTCTTTGTGTTTTTTTTTTTGTTTGTTTGTTTGCTTACTTTAATTCTTTTTTTCTTTTTGTTTAACTACATATAGGGATGACAACAAAGAATGTCATGTCAAAGAATTGCTTGAACTTGAGGCAAACCTGTCACTTGCTTCATTGTAATTCTTACTTATTGAAATTGGGCCTCAAAACCTTTAAGGAATTTGGTACCTGTCTCCTAACAAGACCAGCAACATACATTGTTAGAACAAGACTTGGAGGTGTGTGTGGGGCAAAAGTAGCGTACCTCTTGATAAATTTGCAAAGTAGCTCTCAGGGCACTGTAAAAGGGAGGGAAGAGACAAAAGAGAAAGAGATGAAGTCTAACACTGGATCGTTTCTAAGGAGGAAACTGGGGACAATCATAATTAGTGACAGAATATTATGCAATAAGATGAGTCACAAATGCACATTTTATTAGTGTGCCAAATAGGAGCAGTGACAAATGATTTCATGATAGGCTGGGTGACTAGTTCTTTCTCTTCTCGTTTCATGGCTTCATGCACTGGACCCAGTGCTATACATCCGCTGTTTGATTTTCTAAGTACAACTGAAATACAGGTAGGTTGATGTGAAGCAGAAGACAATCTTGTGACAGTGCTGAGCATGCCTAGCAAAGAAGAGATCTTGTTCGCTATTTGGAAGTATTTTCCGTATTTTCTCATTGTCCATGATTCCGACTATGATCTCTCTATGAACATGGGCAAATAAGTCATTCTATTTCTCTGCTTTCAATAGACTGTTTATAGAGACATTCAGTATCATTCACTATCTTTTTAAACATGATTTTGATAACAGAAGGAAACTGGTTTTAATTATTTCTTTTCCTAGGGAGTTTTGATCAGCTGAGAGCCAAATGGAATTTCACACAGAAGAGACATTGAAAGAAACAGAGGGTGTCACAGTTTAAAGCTGGGCTGGCTATTAAACAGACAACAGATGCTCTTTGTTAACCCCCACCCGCCTCAAAAGGTGGGAAAGAGACTTATGGGTTGGAAAAATTAAAACAGCCTTAATCTAACTACAATAATAAGGTTTTATAATAATAGGAAGAACAATAATGAAATGTATATAAATATATGCAAAACCAATATCGAGCTCTCCCCCCCCCCAATGATGAATACATGACCTGGACGCTGCAGAGCACGCCCCAGGAAAGTCCCAGACTGTAGTTATCAGCAGACAGGAAACGGATGTGTAGATCAGGATTGAAGGCAGAAGAATGAGGCAGAGTCCTCCTCTAACACTTGAGCGACACACTGGCCAGAGCTGGAGAGCAGTATCCTGCAACATCACCAGGAGCCCACTGACAGCCCCGTGCTGGGCTGAAATAGGCTCCTGGGCCATGGGTGTGGGCAGAAGCACCAGGTGAGGCTGCTGAGGGCTGTTAAAGCCCATCAGTGCCCTCAGGCCCCTGGGCATTAAAGGAGAGGGAGTGAGCCTGGTGATCCCTCAGCTGTATACCAAGCACGGTGTGTATGGGATGGAGTACTGCATCGGGTCAAACCAGGACAGAGGGAAAACATTCTGTCTATGCTTACGTAAAATAAGAACTGTGAGTAGATTTTCAAGAGTTGTTCCTGCTGATGCCCTGTCGTACAAGAGCAGTGAAGGATCGAGAAACACACCTGATCCAGGCACTCGGCATTTTTCTCAGCATTTGCGCAAATATTAAGATTTTGGTTGTCGCGCCGCTCCTTTCAGCCCCCTTCCCTTCTCCTTCAGACTCCGCCAGCGAGCAACCGGTTGTCCCCTGCATGGGCTGTGCCAGCGGAGGGCACCCTAGCACTGCTTTTGCCAGATCAGACCGTGTCCAGCGTTTCAGTTCAGGGTGGGATTCTGAAAAAAAGTGTTCAAAACCAGTTGAGTAACCTGTTTCATCTAGATGCTGCTACTAGATTTCTCAGCATTTTATGCATTTTCTTGGTTAGCTTGGGAGCTGCAAATATGTGCGTTTCTCCAAGCTACACACAGATAAATGTCATACATACATTCCTTCTAGTTAGGAGTGTTTGCATTCCTCAACACCAATTCTTAACCATTCCAACCACAGAGTACAGGAGCCTGTTTGGGGATGTTTTCATCCTGGGATGCGTTGAGGACTGCCTGTGGGCTTAGGCATCAAGTGTAACTTGTTTGACTTTTTTAATCTTAAAACGAGCATAATAACATTTAAGTACTTCATACAGGTTTTGTTTGAAGAATCAAATTACATTTGTCATGACCTGCATGAACTTGCCAAGATTTTCAAATGCAGATCCAGAAAAATGACATATCAGTAAATAACATAATTTTCAAAAGCAATTTCCGTTGAAACTTTTAATACGTTTCTATGATGCCAGCCAACATCTCAGACCTATCATGTGACTATCAATTATACCCATACTGATACATTCCATATGACACCTTTTTTTTTTACCAGAAACCTCCTATCCATTCACAGAAACTTTTATAAACTTTTTTACATTCCTACTAAGATCTCAGTATTTCCTGAATATTGTACCTGTGTAGATCTTAGCCACTGAGTGCACCACAAAACTGTGCATTGAATACTGAAGGACAGTTTATGTGTCAGCTACTGTATGAGCTAGACTTATTCTGAGAAATTGAATTCTCTCTTCTCTGTGGAATTTAAAGAAGGCAACACAGTACACCTCATTCAAAGAATGGGAATGATCACTGTCAAGCAAATAGCAGATAACCTTTTGGCCTGCAATGTCATGTCTTGAGAAGAAATGAAAAGATTAAACAAGAAGCCTCAAGAATGATGATTTACATGATTTTGAATAAAGAATCAGAAGTCTGCAATATTTTGGTTATGTTCACTTGAGAAACACCCCTTTTCTCTTTCAGGACCTGCAAGGATACTGTAAGTATTACTTGCTATATTTTTGTCTTCTAGTCAAGAGTTAAATTATTGTAGGAAAAAGTGTGAAAAACTTGGAATGCACTCATTTTTACAATGGTCTTATAATTCTGTAGTTAAGTAAACTTTAATTTGATTTGTATGGTCTGAATTGTTTTGTCTGAAAGAATAGGACTGTGAACACTAAGAAATTTTACAAACATTAAGACACGAAGAGTGGAAACCCAAATCCAGTGAAAAATTCTGAAAGGAAGAAAATCATCTGTGATCAGATGGCTGAAGTTCAGATAGTTAAACTCATCTCATCACTTGTTTATGGTGAGTGAGTTGTGGATGACCTGAACACTGAGTTAGATCAGTTTTATGGACAAAATTAATATAAAGGAGATATGTAATGAGTTTTTAAAATATAAACCTCTTCCCTGGAAGCTGAAACTACTTGTGCACAGGCTGCAAGTTTGTTACGTTGTTAAAGGACTATCTTATTGCATGAATGTAATGCTTACACCAAGGCTAACCTTTCAGCACTCCCAGAGAGGAATGACATTTGTTACCAAAGCATTTCCCTAAAATGGGTTTCCCTGATTTCCTTCAGTTTGTGGGACTGTGCTTCTTTACCCCACCTGCTTCAAAAGTCATCTTGAAATCCATGTTGGATTCATCCCTGTCCCTGACTCTACATATATGTGCTTTAAAAAGAAATGCGTACAAACCTTCCAGGACTCCCTTTAGAAGCTGTTTTTTTGTAAGCTTCAGACTTTCTAGATGTTACTACATTTTATTATGTCTATGATGGAAGCTTTAACTAAGCTCACCTCCAAACTATATGAAAGCACCTCTTGGACTAACCAAAAGTAATAAAAATGCAGAAGACGTAGTTTTAAAAAAGAGAACTAGATTAAAAGTTCATTCGGTCCAACTGTCAAAAACTGTTACTGATTTACAAATCTCTCTCTCAATGCTCAAATACCTTTCATACATATATAAATGCTGTCTTTCCATTTTAAAATCTTATTACGTAAACCCTCATACTCTCATAATGCATTTGCACATATAAACTTCCATATGTATGCAAGCTTACATTTTTGGAATGCAATGCATGAGCAGGGTAAGTCCAAAAGGCCCTCAGATAAGGAATTAAGTGGAGCCAGAGTGGTATCTGCAGACTATATGAATCTTCTGCACAAGGAGTAACTACAGCCCTTATCAATTCTCACCTAGATAGTGGACAATAAATACATCTCATGCTTCTTGCTTACTGCTATTTCCTTGATTTAGCAAGTACATTCAGGTAGTTCTTCCAAAAGTGATGGAATTTTAATTGGCAAACTCATTGACTATTTAATTCACTGATACCAAATCTGTTTGTCTTAAGTACTACCGGGCAAGTAGAACAAAATAAATTAAATTATTTGATTCAAGATTTAAAGTATGTGTGTCTATCCTCAGCTTTTCAAAAATATCATCCTCTGGGTAGAGATATTGACATCATTTTTGTTTGAGAACTGCCTATACTGACATCTTGCTGTGGAAAAAAGATACACGTAATAGCAGGAAAGGGCAACTGATGCTTCATGTCCTTCTGGAGGAGCTGAAAAATCCCTGCATTGTAGAAGGAGAAGCTGGCAAAGGAAAAACAACTGTTCTAAACAGAATTGCTGTGCTCTGGGCTTCTGAAAATTGCTCCTTTGAAAAAAATTACTTCTTTGAAAAAATTCCAATTTGTTTTCTTTATCAGCCTGACTAGTACAAGAGGTGGAATATATGCGACTGTGAACAATACCCCATTTGCAAACAAGATTTCATTAAAATGCTACTAGCACAAAGAGTCCTTTTCCTGTTATATGGATATGACTAATTCAAAGCCCAAAACTGTCCAGAGATAGAAGCGATGGTTGAAGAAAACCACAAATTCAAGAAATGGGTATTATTGCTACCAGGACTAAACCTATCCATAAAATCAGACAGTTTGGGTCACTGATTGCTGAAATAGGAGATCTATTGCAGGAGAGATGCAAAAAACTCCTTAAAAATCTCTTAACGAATAAGCTGGCTGATGGTCTGTTAAACCAGCTTCAAGAGGCCCCTTCCATGAAGAACCTTACGAAGGCTCCACTCGTCATCATGGCTTGTGCCATGACTCTACTTTTCTCTACTTTGTATGACTTGATGGTGGAGAAGAACAGGTACAAAACAAAAGAAATACCAGAAAATCATATTATGCTGAGCATAAATCATTGTGAACACTTAGCTGTAGATGGAATATTTAATGAAATATTTGATTTTCTGTCTGAGGATTTAGCTGACAAAAAAGAAGTCCTGCTAGCTTCAGGTCTTCTGAATAAATACACAGCTCAATGACTAAAGCCAACATATACATCCTTCCACAAATCATTTCAGGAATTCACTGCAGGCAGAAAACTTTGCAAACTACTGACATCCGGCTAAGAACCAGGGGTGAAGAAAAGGTGTAGTTTTCTACAGAAAATTAATACTATTTCAGATTTTACTAATACTTATTTAAATCTGCTCCTCTACACTTGTGGATCCTCTCTACATACCACTGGAATAATTTTGGACTTACTGAAAAGAATTGATCAGCATAGAGATATCCCTCAACTGTTTTCATTAAAGAATCTGTCTTTTGAAAGAGAATACTCGAAAAAATCAGAAACATAACAGAAAAGGAAGACGTAAATAAAACGGACAAGGACATTTTTGCAGACTGTGTCATTAATTTATTTTGTGAAAGTTCTTCAAAATCAGCATTGAGCAGAGATTTTGAAGAGGTTTTTTGTGATAAAAGTATTTACATTAGTACTCAAAATATCTCAGTTTATTTCTCTGATTTTTTTTAGATACTTACCAAATTGTGTTAATGTACTAGGACTCATTAAGTTAGATTTTTTTTTTTAAGTTACTCACCAAGTAAAGAAATAGGTGATGAGAATGTGGAAGATCTTCAAATTAATTCACCTTAAATGCATGTTCCTTTAGAAATTTAGAAATTTTAGAAATTACACTGCAAGATTTCAACAAGTTAAAGAAATGTGATATTAAATATCTGGGCAAAATATGTTGCTCTGCTGCAAGCCTCAAGCTGCACATCAGCAATAATGCTGGTATCACAGGAACATTGAATGAAGTCCTTGAAACCTGTGAAAACTTACAAGATCTTAGTGTGGAGTCCACACCTCTTACTGTGAATGATAAGTGACAGATTACAGCAATGACAAAGCTGAAAACCTTACATATAAGAGATCTGGAAAGTGAAAATCTAGAAGATACAGTATTTACTGGCAGTAAATGAGGTCTTTGGGATAGATGTGGATGAGAAGGTAAAACAAAGTGGCTCCTGGCTGCCTTGTATATAGAAGATGCCTGGTTTGATCAGTTTGAGAAATGTTACGTTGCTAGAATGCAATTCTATATTCATGGTGAAAGTGACTGCAGTCTTACTCAGTTATGTAAATTTACTTATGTTATTTAGGTGTGTAAAAGTCAGGTCTGGCCTTTGAATTCCTGTAAGTTGCCATTTCATTATATTCTTGGTTCTTGCTACAAAAAGGCCCTTGAATTCTTGTAAGCTGTTGTTCCATCATATTCTTGGTTCTTGGTACACAATATATTAGAAAATATAGTTTTTAATAAAATACCAGATGGGAGAAAAATTTTGACAACTCTGGTGAGTAAATGAGATGATGTCTATAATCTAGCTAAACTTCATAAATGCCATGGGATACAGCATAACATCACTTTTAACTTAGTTTTCACGACAGATGCATATGGTTTTGGTGACCAAATGAGAGTGTTGTAGCCTGATCTAGACCTGTAGTATCAGACAGAAATTTTCCGACATTACTTCCTACATCTGTCATAAGTTCTGGGTAAGCGTGTTTTTGAAAGAAGTCTAGTTCTGATGTTAATACCTAATATGATGGAAAATCTACAGTATCTTTTGATAAATCGTTCCAATAATTAATTAAATGCTTCTAGCTTGAATAATTCTTTTCTCTTAAAATTACAATTGCATAATAAAGAAGAGTGGAGTAACTATAGTGTAGTACGCTCTGGACATACTGGAGGCGAAGGATTCCGCAGTTAGAATGAGAGACATATTTCCTTATGCTGTGAATCGCACACATATGGGATCCTGCAATGCTATTGTTAAGAGCAGGGTGCTAATGGAGGATTGGTGCATTTGCTGCTGCACTGTGCTCTGAGCTTTTCATCATTCAAATATTCATATCCATGAACGTATCTTGCCTTGAGAAATGTATGCAAGTACTGATGATAGCAAATCACAGAGATAGGTGATCATGAGGCAGCAAAGCACATTTGCGGTGATAAAGACTAAGCATATAGCGGGCTGCCTCAGCAACAGTGTACCCTGGGAAGTGGTTATTCCCTTCTATTCTGCACTCTTGAAGCCAAATCTGGAGTATTATGTGCGGTTTCAGGCTGCCTAGCATAAAAGAGATACAAACAATCTGGTTAGAATCCTACAGAGGGCTACAAATGTGGCCAGGGAGTTGGAACACCTAATACACAAGTAGAAGCTAAGGGAACTGGGCATGGTTTGCCTGGAGAAGAAAAGGCTGACAGGGAAACTAATTACACTCGTCCATTACCTTAAGGATGTTATAGAAAAGATGGAGCTTTTCAGAGGTGCGCAACTAAAGGGCAAGAGTCAACAATTTCAAGTTTGTAACAAGAGAAGTTCCAGTTGGACATAAACTGTTTTTTACCAGGAGGGTGATCAACACATTGCAACAGGGATGTGGGGTCATTTTATCACAGTTCTTGGAGATTTTAACAATTTGGCTGGACAAGGCCCTGAGCAACCTCATCTAACTTTAAAATCAGCCCTGCTTTGAGCAGGAAATGGAACTAGATGACCTCAGAAGTCCTAACCTGAATTTTTCTATCATTCTGTAACATACAATTATCTGGAACTACATTATTAAATTAAAAAAAATATTTCTATTTCCCATATGCACACATATGCCAAGATTTTTGGAGAGAACAGCCTAAGAGTATGATAAAAACAGCCATACTGATTCAGAGGAAGGGTCCATCTACCCTGGTTCACTGTCTCCAATAGCAGCTACAAGTGGATGTCCAAGGAAGAGCAAGAACAATGCCAGAATCTATGATACTTTCTTAATGATCTCAAGCCTCTCTTTTGAGGTCAGACCATTTTCCTGTTATTATGATTTGATTATTCAGTGACCTCCCCAAAGGGTCCTCCTAGTACTTGTCTGTCTTTGCTTTGAACTCATGTAAACTTGTTGCATCTGCAGCATTCTTTGGCAAAGGCTGTGAAGGACTGTATCCTTAATGTTTGTTTTGGACTAGTCTCAACTGGTGGCCTCTTGTTCTTGTACTGGAAGAAAAAAATGAACAGTCAGTCTCTACCCAACCCTTTCCATGCACTCATTTTTTTGTAGACCTCTGTCATATACTGCTTAGGTCATCCCTTTTAGACATTAATATCTTCACACAAAACTGTTATTTATTTTTCACAAAACCCTAATATTACTGAAGTATATCTGTTCTACAAATGAATTCATTCCTGTATTAAATTAAGATGCTGTATACATCTACAGGCGGGATTTTTTTGGCAGATGGACTTACTGATCAACTTGTGAACGCTGAAGAGCTTGTACTTGAAAACATAAGTATGGATGAAGGTGATGCAAAAATATTAGGTAATTTCCTCTCTCCTGTTTCACATCATAATCAAGCATATAGTGCTGAGAATGTGAATGTTTTCACAAGTTGGTCTAAAGTTTGCACACTATTAGGACTTGAAAATCCTATCATCTAATTTAGATAAGTAATTTCTTGTACATTTGCATTTAAGTCTTGATATGTTCTGTGCCTTGATTGTCGTGAAGTACTCCTTTCAAGTTAGTGATGCATACTGTAGTCAAACAGATCTAACATACCGATCCCAGGACTGGCTAATCTGCGTGAACTGGAAGTCAGGAGGTTGTAAAGGTGATATAGTTGGTGATATAGTTCCCTTCCCTGGCCTGTTGCTGACTTTCTGCAAGGTCAGTCACTGGATACAAAGGTTGAAAAGTTTGAATAATGTTTGCCAGGACTGCACAATCCAGTAACTGAAATGGAGATGGCAATTCATATGTCTCCCACCCATCCTCTCTTTGATGGCATGGTAAAAGAAGCTTCTCCTGGATTTGTTCCACAGGGAGATCACATTTGATCTTCTATGAGTTACTTTCTCTGGGCTGAGGGGCAGTTTATACTGATTACATGATACCGTAGCTGAACAAGAGGCTGCGTTTATCATTGGTTTTGCCAAAAAAACTTAACATATATTTAACGGCATCAAAATATAGATATTTGTAGTATGCCAGACAGTAAACATCTAATTCTGTCTAGCACTTTGATGTGATGAAGACATTATAAGCATATCAAAACAGTTCACCTAGCCATGTGACCTGTTTTTTTTCCTTTCCATTCCATTCCATTCATAGCTGAAGGTATCAGAAATTTGAGAAAGCTATGCTTAGTGTATATGAATCATGTGACAGCTATTGGGGATGGCATAACTTACATCGTAAGATCAGTCTCTGATGAACTAAGTGAATTTGAAGAAATCCAGTTAGTCAACTGCTCTATCCCCAGTGATGCTGTGGAAATTCTACGTAAGAACAACAATAGTAAATTTACAAACTGAATATGTGTGTTTCGATAATCAAAATGTAATTCTATAACACAAGAAAAAAGCACATACAGATAAAGTCAGAAACACTTAGGTTCACAATGAGTTTCAGTTAGCAGAGATATAAAAAGCAGTAAGGAAAGTCTATATAAAGCTTTTATATAAATCCTAAATATAAAGGTTATATAGAAGAGAAACATAAACTGTTGCATAGCTCTGTAAAAAAATGAAATAGGAAAGCAAATAATGGATGATGCAAGCGAAACAACTTTTCAAAGTTGTTTTTGTTTCAGTCACTACCAAAAAGATTCATTCTGATAAAGTACCTACTCAGATCATTTTAACGAGGTCACAGTAGTGCAAATAAGGACAAATACGAATCATTTAACTAAACCAGATTAACTCAGGTTAGCAGAATTTAGGGAGATTCACAATTAAGTATGTAAGGAACAAGCTGAAAGAGTCATTGAACCATAGACAACTGTCTCTGAAAAATTCTGGAGGCAGGAAAGTGGATAATTCAGTGTCTTTTCTCGAAAGGCCGTCTTCATTTGGTGCCCAACGTGGGGCTGGCTTGAACCGGGTCACGAGCCTATCTGTATGTTGCATCCCTTCCTTGATGACCTGAAGTGATGGTGGCAAGTGACTTGGGGTGTGGTTAAAGCAGTGGAAGCAAAGCAACTGGCAGTGCAGAGGTAAACCTATTTCAAGATATTGCTGCCTGGCTAGAGAAACTAGTCATAAAGTTAAGTCAAGTCGTGTAGATTGCCCATGTACCTTTACGCCTAGTTTCTCTAGCCAGGCAGCAATATCTTGAAAAGAGAATTCGTTCTCTCCTAGCTCAAACTGGGACAAAGGAAGAAATTATAGACAAGCCAACCTCACTTTGATACCAAGCAAAACTCTCAGACAGATGATCACACAAACATTTTTAAGCACTTAAATGATAGAGATATAAAGTAGTGTGAACAAATCACATCAAACCTTTCCAGGGAACAGGGTAATTAAGATTGAGAAGAGAAAATATAAGTCTGGATCATAACTTAAATGACCTTTTTAACACTGTCCTATAAAACATCCCTAACAAGAAGCTAATGAGATATATATAAATAAAAAGGGTGCACAACTGCTTAAAAAATTACTTTTGAAGAGTTATCACAAATGTTTCGCTAAGTGAGAGAGCACTTTGATGTAATCAATTAAGTCCCTCCTTGTTCTAACCAATACTTTAACTGATGGCTTGAATTACAGTATGGGCGATATGCTTATAAAATTTCAGATGACACTGAGCTTGGAAGGCTTACAAGCCCTGTTGGAATACAAAATCATAAATAAAAGTGGATGCTTTCAAGAGGTGGTCCAAACCCAATGTTAGGCAATTAAGTATAGACAGATGTAAACGGCTGTAGCTAGGAATGAGACCTCAATTTCATGAATATAAAGTGGAGATTAACCTGTAGCAGGAAAGCTTCTAAGCAGGGGTCTTCTATGGAAGACTGGAAATATTATGCTACTGCAAAAAACATATACTGATGAGTCCTGAGCAACAAATCTGTGCCCAACCTCGGTATCATAAGAAAGGTATATTACCTGCTCTAGGCAAACCTGCTTTAGCAGGGGGGTTGGACTAGATGATCTCTAGAGGTCCCTTCCAACCCCTACGATTCTGTGATTCTGTGAAATTGAGAGAGAGCACCAAGAACAGCTGGAAGTTAAAAAAATGTGACTTGCGAGGAATGGTTTAGTTTTGTTTTGATTGAGAGAGAAGTCTGAAAAAGATACGATAATATTTTAATGTTCCTTAAATATTTCTACAAAGAGACAATAATCAACCATTCTTTTTGTCCATTGGGAGAAGTAGCTAAATTCTCAACAAGGCATATTGAGATTGGATATTGGCAGAAACTTACTAAAGGCAGGAAAATAAAATAGGCAGAAGATGGAAAATTTTAAAGAGCAAGAAAGATAAATATGTATCATGAATGGTTTAGGCTCATCAGCATCCTGCCCCATTACAGATGTTTAGACTCTAAGGTTCCATCTAGTCCCACTCTTCCACTCTTCCCTTCTCTGATTCTGTAAAATATATATTTTTATATCACAATAAAAAACTTGACAGCTTTGTGAACCAGGAAGTTGAAGTCTCCGAGGCTTAAACCACAAAAGAATCTCCCATGTATTCAGACAGCTTTGCCCTGCTTCTGTGTTGCAAGGTCTTAAAGTTGTCTCATCACCACTGAAGATTTGTTTAGCCACTCAGAGTGTAAGTTATACAGAACCTTTACTCCAGCTTTTACGGCTGGCTAGCTCCTTTATTTCGTCAGTTCCTGGAGACACAATTAACAAGACGAGAGCACAGTTTGCATCAGAGAGACATTAGAAAAGTGAGAAAAACCTGGACGCTTTTAAAAATATTGTCTTGCTGTTCATTAAAAAACAAAGCTAAGAAAGGTGCAATAGAATACAAGTCAGGTTGCATTGAAAATATGCATAACAAGCTTTTTTTCCCAACCACAGCTCAGAATCTTCGCAACTTGCCAAAACAGAATGCACTTACTTTGTCAGAATATTACATAGAAAAGAAAGGAAAAGATGCTATCCATAGACTTGCTAAGTCAGAAGATTTCTTTAGTTAAATTATTTAAATTGGGAATGACCTTCAATTCTAGGACCTATTCAGACAGAAATTCAAGTGTTCTTTCCTATTTTAAGTAGAATAATTGGTATCCTCAAGCATTTGCTCAATAAATCGAAAGTTTTTAGAAGTGAGAAATATTGTATGCAATTGGCTGCTCTGTCATTGCTATCAAAGCAACAGTCTTGTAGTCTTTAACCTACCAGTATTTTCTTCACTGTTAAAATGTGATTTGGTTTAACTCTTTAATATGATTTTACAGTGAGCTGTTATAACAAAAAAAACCCTACACTTATTTTCATTTAGTTGATGGCTTAAATGTCCTGCCTGGGATGGAAGTGCTGATGATGGGAAGACAACATAAATTTTTGCCTAACAAAATCATTGGAACTACTGGAAACAACGCCACAGCTGACAAAACTTGAATTGAGGAAATGGACCTTCACTGATGTGGAGGTCAGAATTCTAGGTAAATAAAGTTGCTGTGGATGAGAAAAAGATGAAGGACAAAAACCACACGAAACTCAAAAAGTTCAGGAAACCCAGCAACTTTTAATAATGTAAGTGAAATAACACCAAGTTTGGGTAGGATATATATATATATATATATAAAATAGGTGTAAAAATATATGTATATATAACTAGATGAACCAAATAAAAAGCCACATTTCTCCTGAACAAGGACCATTTTTCACTGCATAATTAGCGCAAGGAAGACTGCAGGTAACTGAATATCCCCAGTGAAGAATCACCTTGAGAGGGAATCTTTTCTGATTGACGGATTGATTGTCTCCTCCATAAACATGACAGGAATACAAGTGGAGTCTTACATCAAATTTTCCACTAACATAACGTCTGTTACGGGACATACGTCAATAGTAGTGTTAAAAAAGGCCAATACTAGTATAACTTTTATTGAGGTAGTTAGCTGACAATCAGTGAGATATAAAATGAACCTGGATTCATGTCACTCACCCCTTCTGAGGATACAGTAGAAATGAAATATCAAAATGAATAAGAATTTTTTCATCAGCCTGATCTTGCAGTGCTTTTGTGTGAGTGGTCACGAGCAGCAGTCCTTAGGCCCACTTAAGCTAATGACCTCTCTGTAGTTAAAAGGATCCTGTTGTATGCAGCGTACTGCAGGTTAAGTTTTAACAAGGAGGAAAAAACTGTGATCTGTGGTTCCTATATTTTACATTCTTCATTCTAAATAAGAAAAATAGTAATATGCAAACACGTTTAAATCTTTTGCTATCAAGGTTAGTATTTCTTTCAGCTTAGAAGTTCAACTGAATTCAATAAGATTCAATTCTTCAATATCCTGAACAGAAATCATTCTCTTCATTAGGGCTTGAAGCAAAAATAAATACATAAATAAATATATGTTCACAGGCAATTTTTTTGAGAAAACACCTGGAGAACCTTCAGCACTTGGACTTGGCAATGAATTGTGTGACAAGCGATGGCTGGCTTTCCTTCATGCAGCCACTCATCTCTCTCAAGAAGCTGGTATCTGTAGATTTCAGCAGCAAACAAGACTGAGTGTCTGCATCACTGATAATCTGTAAATTAAGTCAAGTACTAACCACACCGAATTATTTAAAGGAGATTAAAGTGACTGGATGGAAGTTTGATTTCCATGATCTTGGACTTACTAATGGTGTAAAGGTAAAATGCAGAAAACAATTTCAGGTAGCGCATTCTTGAACAGGATGAGCTTTCCCAGTGAACATTCACTTACAATGTTTTGTATTTGAGAAATGTTCTTCTCTGTAACCACACATTGAATCAACATCTCTAGGGTTACTTGGATCACCTTGCCTGCTAGTGAGACAGGAGTGAGTATAGTATCATGTCCTCTTCTGTGAAAAACAGGTCAAAAGAAAGAGAGATAACCTTGCATTGGCCCCAAATCCTGTAAAGCCTCTCAGCCTTTAAACGTTTTCAAGGAGCGTTCACTTTATCTGTCCGTGCTATTGATGAGCTCGTTTTTATTAGCTTTCAAGTTCAACTGTGTAGATTAGGGAAAGCTCTGAATAAAAAGGTAACAAAGGCTGCAACTTGATGGATAATAGGTAGGTATTTTACCAGGGATTTTTTTCAGTTAGATAGTATAGTTGTCTGACCTAGCAAGGAGAAGCTTTTCCTACTGGCAGGGCAATTCTAGTACTGTTACATCACTACAATATACTACAGGAAAAATTATTGCAGAGACAGAATAAGCCAATGAAAAGTTACACCTCTAAAACAACAACAGTATTATTAGGGCATATTAGCTCTACAAAAGAGTGCATGGTCACACAAGTGACCATGAATTAAAGAGACGTAAACAAGAGCTATCCTGCAGTTATTAGCTACAAGCAAATTCTTACTCCACAGCAAAACACCAGGTAGCTTATCTCAAGTGACATTTACCATTGTTAATCTACCACCATTTTTGCTTGTAAAAAGAAATCAGCGTTTATTGCTTTCTTTCTCAGTAAGCTACCTCACATTTAACGTGTGGTAAGAGTTTGTATGTGGACACTACAACAAAGTTGCAAGTGTGCTCTTAAGTTCATGCTGCAGTCCACTTTTTGCAAAAAGTTGGTTGTTTTCTGATACCCTTATTTCCTCGTGTGGATAAGGCAGAATGCAGTCTTCAGGCCCTCATAGTCTGCAAATATCCCAGGAGAGAACTGTGACACAAGGCAGCTCCAAACACAGCCAAAGAAAATGCAGGAGTCACTCGGCCACTTCTGTAAAAAGTGGTGTCCACCCAAAGGCTGCAGACTCTTGTTTCCAGGCTGCTACGGGAATGAAGGGACAGGAGCACCAGTTAGAGCTGCTGTTCCACTTCTCTAGGCAGTGTTGAACCACGGCTGCTTGTACGTCATGAACTCTGCGTTATCTCCTTATAAGCCCTTGTACTTGTGAGTTCTGTTTTGTGCCAGAGAGTGCTTCAAAGCTGTTTCATTCATCTCCCTGTGCCCTGCCAGCAAAAAGAAATACAGCATTTTCCCTGAAGTCAGAATCCTTCAAAAGCATGATCCCAATTCAGCAAAGCACTGAATTCAGTGAAAATGCTGAAGTTATCTCTATTGACAAAACCTGACACAGACTAGAAAATACTTCTTTTTTTTCAAGCAGCCAAACTCTCTATAAAATATATAGACTGAAAACTGAATAAAGTTGAGTAAAATAGAAAAATAGATTTAAAATTACTAGAGTGCATCCGTGAAAACAGACACATGGATTTCTGTAGTAAATACTTATTTTTTATTTTGACACAGAAAGGCAGTCTCGAGGTAATACAGTTTAAAGAAAATAGTCTCCTCAACATTTATAAATTTCAATCCTTTCAATTGCTTAGTTGCTTAGCAGAGCAACTTTGTGCTTCAAAGCTCTCTTTCAGATTGGTCAAAATGTGAAAGGATAAGCAAGCTCTTGGTAACCCCTACATCTCTCTTCCCACAGCTGTACTTGGTTTCTTTCCTTCCTACTCCCTCAGCAGACTATACTTCTCACCAAAGGCTGTTGTTAATGTTGTTTACAATAGAAACAATGAAAAATTGAATAAATTAGAGAGACCATTTTCGTCCTGCCTGTTCCTTTGCTTACTCTTTATCACTGGCACCTGGTGCTGTAGACCCAGGCAAATTTCTTGCCTTCTACAGATTTGTTCAGTAAGAAAAAATAAGTAGAAAAGCACACTCCTAATGTTCCAGTGGATATTGAATTGCAACATACTGAGTGTTCCTCTTTTGAGACATGTAAATCCACTCTGACAGTTAAGACACATGATACAAAACCAAAAAGCTCCATTAGGCCTTATAATTAATGTACTAGGATGTGGACAGGTGTTTGAAACCAACATATATTCCGAGGACTTAATTGTCCATTTAAAGATAGTTGCAAAACCTCAGCTCTAGAAAGCAGCTGACAGAAAAGGGTTAATAGCTATTGCTGAACCTGAAGAAGGAAGTGTTCGTAGTCCAGGCAGGTGGCCTTGTAAGAACAAGATCCTGGACAGGTGGCGGTAAAAATCCAGACCTGGAGCCTGAATGAAGGTGGGTGGTGCTTTTTTTGAGGATAATTGCAATTGAGGCACCTTAGGGAAAAACCTAGAGAGCAAAGCAGGAGCTCCGACAAGATGCTGAGAAATTAGAATATCCAAGAAAATATTAGTTTTGTAGTCCAGGTGGCTGTGCAGTTTTGTTGCCAGTTGGCATCTCAGGCATAATGGAACCAAGCTGGAAACCTGAGCTATAGAGCAGGCAGAGTTGTGTAAGGCCAAGATGGAAAATAAGAGCCCAATTAGGGCTTATGTCTGATGCTATGCCAAAAACCAAAGGACTATGCAAGTGCTGAAGCAATCACCTTCCTAGAGCTATAAATGGGATATGTCAAGTTTTTCAGTGGAGAAAGGGAAAGGAGAAGAGAAACAAGACCATGAAGTCACAAAAATGAACAAATGATGTTGCTCAGATAGCTGGGGACAAATGTGTGCAAGCGTGATTTGACAGGGCTATCAAATTTAACTGTTGACTTCACTTGTTTTTAGGTTCTCATGCTATTCTGCCTTATTCTTCCAGTCGGAAGACTCTTCTGTTTCCTATGAAAAAGTTAACAAAACCACTCATGATTTAATTATCGTAATTAAAGGACCATTCTCTTCTTCCCAATGTGTTGTGTTGTCTTTTATCCCAGAGACACATTTCCAGAGAGAGTGTTTTGCAATGGCAGCCTTCTGCCCTCACTTTGTGCTAATGTAAGTAAATACATGCAGTGTATAGCAACGGAAAATCAGTCACTAGAAATGTGGAAGATTATGTTGTATAGAGAACTGGAGTCTGTTCCATGTCTTGTGAGATCAGAAACAAGTGCCATTAACTCTAGTCCTCGGAGAAAACCTTTACTTTTGGTAAGTAGTGGAAAAGTCCCTGTTAGGACTGTTGACAGAGAGGGAAAAAAGCAAGCAGCTGAAGAGTGGTGTTTCAACCTCGTTCAAAAATGAGTAACTGAGCCTTCAGAAGACAATTGTAAAGAGGAGTCAGTCATAGCCTGTGGATAGTCTCAATCCTCCTAGAAGAAAGGCATAATAAGACCAGACTCCAGCTGTTCCGTGGTGAAGTCAGTGAATAAGCCTACATTTTGGTACGCAGTTTCCTCACTAAACTAGCACATTTCAGTACTTCTACAAAATATTTTTGAAGTGAAATATTAACCAGCAATGTCCTTGCCTCCATCCTATAAAGCAAAGGAGCCTGAGACATATATGAAGCTGATTTTTCATGTTCTCTCAGTTGCTTTCCCCAGTTTTCCTCCACAAGATCTTGGATCATATTCTTTTATATTTTTTACGTGTGTGTAGTAAGCACAGTAGCGCTGCCTGTAAACATGAACGATTTTAGGTTTGTTTTTACAGTCTATCCCCTTCCTTCCTAAAGGTCTGATGATTAACAAGCTATTGCTACACATTCACAGCTTAGGGATAAAAAGATGCTGGTGAGATACTTAAAATGTCAAAACATAGATATATAGAAAGCAGGAAACTGCACCCTACAGAAGATCATTGTTTGTTGTTACAATACTGCATAGTGTATGCTTTCAATGATTTATGAACGTACATTTAATCTGCCTTCCCAGCCCTCTGGACCTGAATTAGTCTCTTGATAGCTCTGATTAACTTGTCCCCCTTCAGTCACATAATACTGTTTTTGCTTGTAGATAAGCAGCTTTCAGTCTGTTGTATTTGGACTGTTTCCCACAAGTGGTATAAATGTGTCCTTAATGCTTCTTACAAGTTTGTTAATAAGATTACAGGGATGATTGTAATATTTGTTGATTACTATCCAGTGTATTGCTAATCCATTATGGTGGTGAGGAAAGGGAAGTAGACAGCATAGATTTGAACATAAATCTCAAACAGTAGCACTTGTTAACTTTCAGCAGCTTATGTATTTTATTGTGCTCATTGCTAATTAAAATTCTTACACAGAAAGCTTGCTTCACCCTAAGCTTGACCTGCCTCATATGATGCACTGAGGTGGCGGTTTCCCTGAATTAGGGTAGTTTGGGCATGTGACAAGTATTCTCTGATCACCTTCTGTGTTGTGAGTCTAATAACTAGCTAGCACGCAAGAAGAGCATTAATGTCCTTCTTGTGTTAGTTCTCTTGTGTGAAAACATAATGGGTACCAGTGGAAGGGAAATAAGATTGAGACTATTTCTAACTGTAGAGATTCCTTCACATGCAGCAAGCAATCCTTTAAATTTACTCCTCTGCATTTGCTTTCCTTTTCTTCTTTAACTTTACTCCTTTCTACTCCACTTCCTTTTTTCCTGTGAACCTTCTCTGACGTCCTTTTTTTTATACAAAGAGAATTTTAACAAAACGTGTTTAACTAAATTTTGACTAGGATATAGGAATGATGAGGTTACTTCTGTGGGAGCTGCAACGTCTCAAATTCTTTCAAGACCGGGACCTCAAAAACTAGCTTGAGATTTGGATCAAATGGTACCACCTGCCAAAAGGCAGAAGGTAACAATGAGAATAGGTTTGTCAGTGTTAAAAGTCAGAAATTTTTCTCCAAATTACAAAAATATAAGAGGGAGAACAGCAAAGTGTTCCCCCTCTTCAAGCTGGTGAATATCCCAGTATCCAGAGAGAAATCTCACTGATCTGAAGACACTTGCAGAAACCCAGCTACTCTAGGCTTTCTTCATGGCACACGGATATCTGGGGAGCTCTACTCATGATTCCTTAAGTTGTCTGCTCAAAATGACCCCATACACTTCCATTTGAAGGTCTGAAGGTACGAATGTGGAGCACACCTTGCTCAACACTGCTAGTAGTGATAATTTCTTACTGGAAACTCTGGTAGCAGCTCGTGTGCGCAGGGCAGGAGGTCACGTCAGGTCACAGAAAACCCCGAAAAAGGCCTAAACAGCCCCTGTTCTGAAAAATATATTAGAAGATGAGGGTGAATGTAGGCAATCGGTAGGAAGCAAACCATGTCCAACACTACATGAAAAGAAATAAGGGTGACCAGGAGGTTTTTCTGCAGGCTTTAGGGCAAAACCAAGTATTTCATTAAAGCCACAGCCTGGAAAATGAGTCAGTATACTAATTTACCACAACAGTCAGGGTTACAGTGTTGTAGATTATTAGTCAACTCATAATAATATATCTTCCCCAACCATGAGGGATTTTCACTGGCAGATTTGCAACAGCATGAATCATCCAGGCCCACACTCACAGACAGTTCTGCACAGTTATGTTCCACTGACATCACTGGCAGTTTCTCTGTTATCTTCAGTGAGCCTGGGCTTTGCTGTTGCTTCACTTCCTCTCACTCTTGAACATGCACTGTCTCGTCTTTTGCAGTGTACTAATGCTTGTCTGTGCCTGGCAGACAACTGCCCTTAAACTGTTATACAACTTCTGCTGACCCTAAGAACATAAGAATAACCTCTGTGAATATTCAGCAAAGATTCAACAAAAATTTCAGATTGAAGGTAATTGAATTACTAAGCCACTGCTCTACATAAACAATCAATGACCCTACTGCTAAATTACTCCTCAATATTAACTTCATTTCAAGCAGGAAAGTTTATGTCAAAATGATGCAAGTGCAATTTATTTTTAATTAAGCCTGGCATCAAGTTTCCATTTTGAAGCCTGACCTGAGTCCTGCAAAAAATCCACAATAAAATTTCAATCTGTGCTTTAGAGGTAGAGGAAAACTAGTTTTGTTCTCGAAAATATGAAGTGGTCTTCACAGATTGTCAACTGTTAAGAGCAGATTTGCTAGCCAAAATGCTAAACCAAAAATGGAATAACAAGTTTAATATAAGCCATCCTATCTCACCCTACAGAGAAAACAGAGACTATTTCCCCTACAGGCTTGATTAGCAAAGGTTTTGTGACAAAAGAAAACAGCAAACTATTTGAATTGTACTTAAGCCAATATGATTTTATTTAGCAAGGGCTCTAAGAAAACATTACATTAACTTCACGTTACTATGGGAAGCTGGAAGAATCCAGAGGTGTAGGTTTTTCTTTCCGTAAAGGAATTTTTCAGAAGAAAGTACAAAATGGAACCTGAAAATACGGAGACTTGTGACATCGTTATTATTCTTTGCTTAGTATGATTAGTGCTGGGTATTTCTATTTTATTTTAGTTTAGGAGCTTCATTAAAATATGTAAAATAGAAACAGATACTGATTCACCTTTTTTTTCAATAAACAGCATACGCTGAAACTTTTCTGACCCGGGAATCCATATGAGCTAGTTAATGATCTGATCCAGTGCTCCAAATAAATTACGGGTCAGTCTATTACATTTATTAGCAACCACAGGGTGGCACTGTGTCTCTACAAATACAGCTAAAATAGGCTTGATACGGCACTAAGGAAACAAAGGCATATCGATTGCAAATAATGCATTATTGTGTCTTTTTATGGATGTCAGGTTGCTTGTTCTCCCATGTACATGAAACTCTTACAAAAACCGAAGTACTGAACAGCCAATGTTCAGAAAACCAGCAGCCAACTAGGAGGTTGCCCTAGGAAAAAGATACTCCTTCATTTGCTTTTTATGAGATCTGTAACTGTGATTGCTGGCACCAGCACAGATGCAGTTAATTTTATATTTCTTTGTTTGCAATGCATTGGCTACAAAAAAAAAATGGCTACCATACATTTTGTCCAACCTCTGCAAGTACTGTATTATTAAAGCCTCATACCTTATTGCAGTTAGAGGCCATTCTCCTTTAAAACATTCATGGTAGCTATAAATATCAACTTCAGTATGGAATTCAGCCTGTAAACAACGTTTGCTCCAGAAGGAAGTTCTTTCTTCAGTGAATATTTTAAAAAGATTGATTGTGGCACAGACCAGCTCAAAACTCTGGTGTCCAACCCTCTGTTTCACCAACAGCTTTCACTCTTACCATGGAAGAAAAGGCCAGGGTGACTTTTAGGGTCTGAATGGACCATTGTACATATCATGCCCCCCAAATACTTCTCCAACTATTTAGGTTTCACAAGACAGTGTAGTCGTCAGTGAGGGTTACCGCGCCCTGCTCGTAGGAATGGCAAATCTAACCTCAACAGCACCAGACCAGCCTGGGCCTCAGCTGCACTGAGCTCCTGCCAGCAAGGGCTGTGGGGTTGTTGCAGGACTGACAGCAGGTAGAGTGGAGGCAGAAAGGGGTGTCCTTCTATCAGAGGAAAAAAGGAGCCTGGATCTTGCTCACTGTGATACTTTGAAGTCCTCACCGGAGAGTCCAAGCATGTGAGTGGCCTCTCAGTCTTTTTTTCATATGATTCTGCCATGTATTGCTGTCATGAGCTGCACATATGCAAGGCTCAGAAGAAATTCATGGTGACGCTCTTCTGGCATCGGTGGACTTAATACCAGTATGAACAGAAGGTATCAGGACTGGCAGGTTGTTCTGAAGATACGAGATACAACATTTCTTTAGCCTTGTTTCTATGGTTACCACAGAGCAAGGACAGAAAGTGCTTTTATATTTAGGGTCAAATTTGTGTGATACATTCAGCTATCTGAAGCATTTACAATAGAGACAGGCAGCTGTAGGTATCAACGACAATATTCTGATTGATCAATCACAGCAAGAAAGTCAGGAAGGTCAGTGTCCTGAAGAAAATAAGAGAGAGGAGATCTGGCTCAGTGTGAGCCATAAGTATTTTGTCTTCTAAACTCTGAGCATGCATTAGAAACGTTCCCCAGTGAAGGGCTGGAGAAAGTATGCAGTTAGCTCTGTCTCTCTGAGTCTGTAGATGCCTAAGCAGTTGCATAGATTGAAGCCTTGAAACTGTGGCTATAATTGCCTAAAACTTAGTTTCTTGTACTCTGAAACATGGAAGATTTCCCCTCTGATCTGGAATGGAAACTACAGTCTTTGTCATCCCCCACAAATTTATCTGATCTTGTTTTGTTATTTTTTTTTCAAAAGGCGACAAAGCTGACTTACCTCCTGGGGACTCCCTGGCGGGTTCACTGCTGCTACCCTGCGGCCTGGCACAGCTCTCCAATCTCTGGCAGAGAGCCCAGGACACTCAAAAGCCCCCGTCTGTGTCCTGGCTTTCTGGCTCCTAACCCCAGCTCAGGCAGCCTTAAAACTGCTGTGCCTACATTTGGCACCCAGTCCTCTGGCGGGGAGAGGGGAAGTCTTGTGACCCTCTGTGTGAACTGAGGCTCCCAGCGCTCCAGTGCTCGGTGTTACAGTCCTGGGGTTGGCGAGACAGGAATCCTTCAGCTGGACAAGCAGGAGGCATGAAATCCTGTGGACCTCTAACCATGGGCTAGCCTGAAAAGCAGGCACCCAAGCTTTTAATGTTCTGTAAGCATGGAGTAAACCTATGTGGGGGCCACCACCAATCGGCCCTTAGCCCATCCTCAGTCCAAAACTGAATTTGATAGCTCAAGCCCCAAATCAGGCCTATACCTGTGGATGTAAGATTTATAAAGAACTGCTCTCTGAGGTGCTTCCTCTCTCCTCCCAAGTCTGTAATGGCAGTATCGTCATCCTCCTTTCCAGCACCAGGCAGAGCCAGGTGCTGTTTTGCCCTTCCCTTTCACAGCAAGGTTTTGCAGGGATAGAATTGAGAGGAGCAGTCTTGTTGCTGCCAGGATGGATCCTGAGGTGCTGGATTATTTCTGCTCTGGTCTTCTTCTGTCGGAAGGGCTGAGCAATGGATCTTGCTTGCTCTGTGCAGAAGCTGTCATCAACTGCTGTAGCCCAGAAGCAGGGCCGTGAAGCCAGCAACCAATTAGAGGGATTTCTTCTGATTATTTTGTCAAGTGCTGTCTTCTGCAAACCACCTTTCTGTTCACAAACTGTAAACTTTGAGTCTTCAACTTCTTCCAACTCAACTTATTTTAATCTTTGCCAGAGCTGGCCAGAGCTTTAGACCTTGGAAACACAAACTCCGGAACAGTCCACTACATGAATTGTCAGAAAACTGGGCAAGTTTTAAAAGGAAATATGACTGTGATTTGGGAAAAGTTTGTTGAAACCAAACTAGTTCCAAAGAATATGTTGGTTTTGACAGATCAGCATTTTCCAATGACATTACATTCTGTCCACAAACTCCTAAACAGCTCCAGTCAGGTCTTTGTTCTGGTTCGCTGACAGCAATGAGATCATCATCCAGTCACACCAGACAGCAAATCCAGTTTTGTAAAAGGACCTTTCTCAAGCTGTGAGCTTCTACTTTGCAAAGGGTCTCACCACTACTTTAAATTGCCGTTTACATTTCAGATTTCCCTTTCTTGAAGGGAAAATCACACGATGCTGAGAAAGAGGAACACCAAAGGCATACATTTATCATTAGATCACTCATTCAAATGCAACCAACTGCAAGTGTTGATGACGTTTTTGGAAAGAAAGGTTGAGATTATTACCTTGAGCCAAATAACAAGAAATCAGGGTGTTTACACACTTCCTCCTCCATTCCGCAAATGTAAAAGCAGTATCTGTCGATGTATGTCGCTTGGTTGAAGACAAATAGGGGCAGTACGGTAGGAAATGACAGAACTAATAGGAATCTGCTGACATTCAACTCACAGGCTGTGGTTAAAATGACATGTCCCCTAATATCCGGCAGTTAGAGACACTTGCAATACTACTAAGGTGGATCTTCACCAGGAGCATCTCTCTTCAAATATTTAGAATCACTTTGAGCAGGATTACGTCTGAGGTCTTATTTGGCTTAGGATGTTATACGCGGTTTTATCAGTTATATGTCTTTTCTATCCCACTACTGCAACTCTTAATGATACCTCATGGAGTATATCCAGTTTCCTACACATAAGTCTTTTTTTTCATGGGCTAATGTCAGAGTGCTCTCTAACACATTTTTTTTTTTAAATTTCTTTTTTAAACCATTTTCAGTTGTACCAGACAGATACTGCAGACCTTAATGATAAGATCACCACCAAGAGTGTGCATGCAGAGGTTTTCGGATTTTGTTGTTTTGCACTGAGTAGAGTCTCAAAATGATGTAAAATGTTCCCTGTTTCAAAAAGGCCTGTGGGCAATATTGTTGGATCACCAAGATCCAGCAATAAGATTTTAATCCTTTACATTTCAGGTGATTGGTAAATTCACATTCAAAGATCATAATCCAAATTGGCCTCAGAAGCGCTTGGTTTAAGACTAATCAAAATGTAACGGGACTTGCTTTTGAAGGCCGTTTCTGATTTGCCTCCTTGGTAAGTAAATGAGAAGTTCACCAGTAGGGGAGAGACAAAGCATTCTGGAAATACCGAACAAGAATTTGGTACCATCAAACTTCACCAGTTTACTGCTTAGATTTGTCTTCAAATTGTGACCGAATGCAAACTAGCCATAATGCAGATTCAGTCACAAAACTTTTCAGTCCACTCTTAGGACACATTAAACACAGTGACAGTCGTAAAAGTCCACTATGTGCTAAGGAAACTTGTTAAAACATGCATACTTTTGATCACTCAAGACAATAAATAAACAGAGTAGCAAGCACTCCTAGACTGAGGACTTTAGGCATGCCAAGTTGAAAATACTTACGTTTACTGACCCTAAAGTGAACGTTACTGAATAGTGGGCAGAGGGGGTTACCTTGCACTCTTTGTAAGGTACGGTAGTGGCACAGCTCCTGACGGATCAGGCACTTCCTTGTCCGCCCCTTAATCAGAACCGAAGGAAGCAGCTGAGAATGAGAATTTTTTTCCTCTGGCCTTTTGTACACAGACATAAGATTTGTTCTGAGCTTCACGGTTACACTTGGGCCCGTCTGCCCAGCTCTGCGATACGGGATTTACCACAAACTTCTTTACAGGTCACTTAAGACCCTCTAAAGTACATAGCATGTGGGGAGATTATTGCTTAAGTTTTATGGGACTCATGCAAATAAAACTGAATAATAACAATATCTGTTGAACTCAATAAACCTGGAGGACTTTTAGATAGTTACAATGGCGCACAAGCCAGAAGTATTATTAAAACTAATTCATCTCAGGGCTGGTTTAGCCTGAGAAGCTCACAGCTGGTTTATGTCAAGGTTACTGTGGCTGCAGCATCCTGATGAAACCAATTTAAACCTCCCTTTTTCATTTTTCTACTGTGTTGTAGCTGTCATTATTGTATAGACCCAGTGCTAACCTCCGGGATATCTTTGAAAAATAAAGGTAAACTCGAGTTTATAGGTTTTGGTTAAACAGATTGAAAAAACCTGTAAAATATCCGGGGCTATCTAGATCTTCAGCTCAATGTAAATTCAGGGGATTGCCATAGAAACAAGTGTGGGTTTTTTCATACTGGAAGAAACTAATGAATTACGGCAGTGAGTTAAATAATTTAGAAGATGAGTATGGATGACTGGTTAACTCTCAAGCAGCAAGCTTGTTCTATTTATAGCATAGTTTCATTCTTTTCTCCTTCTTTCTGTATGCATTTTAATAATTTACTTATTCACTAATAAAGTATTAAGTGAGGTCAGTAGGCCCACAGCCCTGTTCTATAACATCACAAAGAACACGTGAGTTTAGGAGACTTGCTTCTGAGGCCAGAGGAAGAGGGTACATAGGTAGAGGGCAGAGGTAGTGATGCTGATGTGTTGGCATATATGAACAGTCCTGTAACTGATTTATCAAATGTAGTGTGATGACACTGTTGCACAACTGATAGTTTCATTTCAGAGTCTGGGATGACGCTACGTAATTATCCTTCTGCCTAGAAATAATAGGGCAAGTTGAATGTTGATCCAGTTAAATAGTTCCAACGAGGGAATATTTCACTGGAAGAAAGTCCAGTTGCAATGCAGAGGATCCCATAGCAATTAGGCAATGCATTACTGGGCGCATGACCTTTCAGTTGAAAGCAGAAGACGGGCAGAATTTCTTGTCATATTTGAAAGGGGCATATAAACTTTTATGGCCAGATATTCAGACAAGTGAGAAGGTAGCAGCAAGGTCACAAATGTTCTGGAATGGAAAATAAAGAGGTAGGTGCTCCGGGGGACAAAAACCATCATCGTGTGTGTTCCCCTTGATACCAATAAATGTTATATCAGTGCTGGAGAGATTACTAATAGGTATCAGTGAGCAGTTTGGTCTCCATACCCATATTAAGCTTTTTGCTGCAAGTCATTAAAACTCCCTTCAAGAACACCTTTAGCTCTCAAAGCAAACAAAGCAAATGCTACTTAGCAAAAAGAAGACCAAGGAGCTCCGAACTGTAATATATGCAGCCTATATCCTAGCCTATATCCTATCCTATCCTATCTGGACAAGATACAGAAGGCAAGCAGACAAGACAGTACATGGCACAGTGTCAGAAAAAAAAATCTGACAGGTGGAGTCTCCCTGTGGGTGAAAATGGACCACTGTTATGCACCTAGATTTAAAATCTAGGGAACCAAAATTTTGGGGAGCAGCAAGTGTCCAAAATCTACTTCAGTAGTAGTTGATTAAAAAACAAAGCTGCATAAAAATTAGAACTCTTACTGAAAAAAAGACCTAAAAAGGGCAACTAGAAGAGTAAAGGTTTGTTTGCAGTTAACATGAAGACTATTTATAGCCAAGATATCAAAGGCTTAGAAGGATGACAGGACTTCTATCACACAGACTTCAGCTGCATCAGCACACTTCACCTGAAGCCCAAAGTAATCAATTGACATGATTTAATATCAGGTTAATGAAGGCATTTGAAGTAAGGAGTCAGCTTTCAAATATCTGAGGCTACACTGAAAGGAGGAAAATAGAAAATAATGTAAAAACTGGCAGATTAAATATAAATGCATATGAAGGCAGGTGGGAAAAGAGTTTGAGGAACAACTTGAAAAAGACATAAAATATCATATAAATTCTTTTTCAAACAGATGAGGAATAAAAAGCAAGCCATAAAATTTGCAGGGCAATCAATGGCCATGCATAAAAGGGAGTACTCAGAGAACATAAGGTCAGAGGTGAAACAGTAAACAATTTTTTTTGTAGCTGTGCTCTCTTTGAAAACTTTAGGAACATTTCCCCATCAGACTCCTTCTTCCTGATGGGTGAGTCTGAGGATGTGTCACCGACTGAATTGCCAGTGGAACTGGAACCGTCAACAAAGTGAATAGTAACAAATCACCTTACCCAGATGTTGTTCAGAGCAGAGTTGTAAATGAATGCAAGTCTGAAATAGTTGAACTATTAGCTGTCACTTATAATTTCTTGTTTAAAACCACCTCAATACCAGCTTAATGGAAAGTCATAAATTTGTCAGAAATGAGAATTCGAAATAATTGAAAACTCCAGCTAAACCAGTAAGAACAGTGGTAGAGAGTGAGCTGGAAAAGGAGGTAAACAGTGAAGTGGCAAAATTTGCTGATGATACTGTATAGTTCAGGGTAATCAAAATGAAAGCTGACTGTGAAGTGTTTCAGGAGATCCTTACGATGCTAAGGGAATAATAAAACAACAAATGAAACTGAATGCATAAACGTGAACTAATGCCTGCAGAAGAAACAATCCTATATACATGTTAGACTCAGAAATAGTTTCTGTCACTCAGGAGAGAGATTTTGAAAGGTAAGTCCTACCTAATGAACAATTAATCTGCTAAAATGTTGGGAATTATTTGGAAAAGAGTATGGCATGAATCTATAGTGGACCCAGAAGATTGTGTGCACTTTCAGTGCACTCATCTCAAAAAGTTTACGGTAAAAATAGAAAAGATAAAGAGAAGGACAAGAAGGATGGCTGAAGCCAAACAATGGCTTCCCTGTGAGGAATGGCACGCAGCCCAGAAGACAATGTAGGGATGCTGTGATAAGACTTCTGTAAACAGAGAATAGCAAAGAAAAGGTGAATAGGAGTCAATTGTCCACTGACTTTTCTAATATAAGAACTATGGATATCAAGTAGACCTAACAGGTAACAGATTCAAAACAAACAGAAAAGAGGCACTTTACGTAATGCATCACAAGTTCTTAAATCCCTGAACTGAGTATGTACCAGGAAAGCATCCCTGTTCTTGTACTCGGATTCTTCCATGTATAAGAATATGGACTCTGCTAAGACTTGGAAGCCTTAGGGTAGAATGCTGTTCTCGTGTCTTAGGAGAAAGTTGCTATTCTCATGTCATAAGACACATGAATTTCATTCCCCTCCTTTCCATTTTCTGAGTTTATTTGCTAAAGGCTCTTATCATGTCAGCAAAATATACAAGAACCTGGAATTGAACCACTGTAGCAACAGCTTCCCAAGAAAGCTGGGGATAAACAGATAAGTTTAGTTTCTGTTGAACTTCAAGCAGAAGTCCTTTTGGTTAAACACATATCTCCGTAGAGAAAACATCCCTTTTAAGGCAGAACAATATTAGATTACAGAGTACGTGACACCATTTTTCCACATTCCAGTCTAACATTCACACAAGCTCTTCCTCCCAGATGCGACATTTCGCCTGACACTTACTGCATGTCATGCACTGGCCTGAAGGCAGTAGGTGAAAGTGACATGGCATTTAAAGAAAACGTTCCCAACAGCATTGTCATGATGTGCAATCGCATGAAAATCACTACTGTTTATTTACAGTGGCTTGGTTAAAGATCTGTGCCCAGCCCAAGGGCATAGAGCAGTGACCTAAAGTCTTAAATAGAATTCCACTTGAAATACAAAAAAGGAAATATGCCACAGTAATAATATTTGAAAGATCTGCTGAGTGGCAAAATAAACACTGTCTCTATTTATCTGGCTATCAATCCATGGAGAACACAAAGTAATTTGTCACACCGGAATGGTGAGACTCATGAGCATCTTTGGGATCACTCAACTCACATACATGAAAACTTAGTGGGAAGACACAAGATCAAAATAATCCCTTTTTTAAACTTGGTGCTACAGCCAACACTGAGCAAATAATAATTTCCCTTTCCTTTTCCCAGTGGTCATGAGTCTTATTTACCTAAGGAATTCCAGCTATGCTCAATTTTAATTTAATATCTGAAACAATCCTGTAACGTGCGCTAAGAAAGCATTTCTGTGTATTTGCATATTTTAAAAAGGAATTTGCAAATCAGCTGCATTGATTTAAACAGCTGCGTTTGAAAGCATACATGATGTTCTATAAGGGTAGTAGGGGGACAGGATGGGTGGATTACAGCAATTTCCCTCTGCAGATATGACGGATAGGCTTGGGAATCACATACAACTGCCCCCATGGTGCACACCGTATGGAAGTCTGCAGGGCAGAGGAGGAGCTGGTGTGTGGCATGCGCTCACGCCTGCAGTGCCTGCTGTGGCACGCCAGCCCCATCCCTGCAGCTCAGAGAGCAGCCCGGGGCTGTCCCTGTCGGCCTGATGGAAGAGTGGTACCTGCCAAGGGGGGCAAAGCGCCCATGGAGATGGGTGCTTGAGTTGGCACTCAGGTGCAGGATACGCCCAGACTCTCTCCCCTAGTATGTGCCTGATCCTGTTGCCAAGTCAAGCCTTTCATTCATACAAGGGGAAAGGAGCAACTCTGGGCTCAAATATGGCCCACTGTACAACACAGATGGACCCATGTTTCTGGGGAATTTTCTGTCTAGTCCTTCTTCTGGTGATATTTTTGACTGTCTAGTAGATGGGTGTGAAGGTGCTGACTCTTTTGCACACAAAGAACGGAAGAAGCAGCTGCAGGTGATATAGCAACTACCTATTCAGGTACATAAAATCAAATCTGAATTACAAGGCTGTTCTTTCATTTAGTGTATCCTTGTGCTGTGTTTACCACACGCTTCCACATTTTCAAAAAATAAAGTAGGAGTGCTACAAACACTCTCAGTCCTGACAAGGCTGCATCACTTGCCATGTACACCACTGAACATTGAACAGAAATGTTACTGGACACAGCAATAGATAAAACTCTCAAAGATTCAGTGCAGTGCTTAGCAGCAATGAAAAAACAAATCCATGGTATATAAATAGAAACATGGCCCATAATCTGGCAGAAATAATTTTAGAATGATTTCAAGTGGACAGCAGTATGCAAACATGAACAATATGCACAGAGATGAATACTCAGGGACTAGCATGAAGGGGAAGAGTGACTGGAGTAGTGTCTGCGTACATATTCTGGGGCTACGGAGAGGGTAACAGAGCAAATAGTCTGATTCTCAGGGGAGAGCTGCCTGAGGAATTCCAAAGTGTTCTCTCTCGCCATTTTACATCTACGAGGAAAAGAAAGAAAATGATCCAGAAACAAAGGATAATCTACCTAGCACTGAAACCCTGATGCCATCAACTCTTCCTGTAAATCCAGTGGGCTTTTGATGAAGCCCTTATATAGCCAGAGCAGGGAAAAGAAAAAGGAATGACCAGGAGAAACACTTTGAAAGGTGGCTTAGTTATCTGTTTTGGAGATGAAAAGAAATGGTGAGGAAATAGCAATGAACCCAGAGCAATGACATTGCTGAATGTCTCGCCTTCTTTACAGTCTGCATCTCTTTAGGCTTCTCATTAGAACCATATCTCTGGTCTGAAACAGTAGGAGTCAGCAGGATAAATGCACTGTAAGAAACACATTTTCATCCAGCAGTTCAAAAGCCTCAGTAAAAATGGTAAAGCTTAATCTGTCCGCTGTGGGATGTAGCAGCAGACAGCATGGGTGGGGCCTCAGTGCAAGTCTTGGCTGCCCCTTTTTTTAGGGAGCTTGAATAAAGATATTTATTCTTGGAATAAAATAGGTCAATTATTTTCTATGGCAACTGGAAAATAAACACACAAACTGGCAGCAAAACATCCATCCCGTTTGAAAAAAAAAGACCAAGTAAAAGGTTACTTTGTAATATTCATTGCTAAACTATTTACTCAGTTAAATTCCATGTTGGGTTTTTACAACCATGCAGAGCACAGTCCGCATTGCTGGAAGCTGACGGGATGAGCCCCAGGAACTGCTGCAGAAGCTGAGCCCGAGCCTGAGCCCGAGCCTAAGCCTGACCCAGGCCACTGCTGACAGTGAGTGGGGAGAAATTTCACCTGGATGTTCATGCAGCAGGAAATGTGAATCATGAGCACTGTCTCACTTCCACTGGGATTTATGTGTGCATCATTTGTATATAAATTGAATTTTAATCTTAAAATATGTCAGGACTCCTGGGTTGTTGGGGTCAAAGGGAAGGTACTTACTTATTTAACTTCCCTTGTCCCTCCAGAAGCCAGTGGTCCTTGCTTTCAAGAGGGCAGCCAGCCTACAGTTCATTCACTTCTCTCAAGCTTGAGTCATCTTTGTTTCTGTAGATAGGTTCTTCCTTCCAAAAGTCAGAGGGTTTCCTGGCTCCTTTCAAAAGAAAGCTGACTGACTTCTCCACTATGTTTTCTCCCCTTAACAAAAGGGAGCCTTTGCTGCTCTCAGACTATTTAGGACTTTCAGTGGTACATCTCCCTGTCAGCCTCTCTTCCTCTTTGTTGACCATGGGTGATGTGCCAAGCTATTGATTGTGAGAAAAGGCAGGTAACACACACCATTATGGTCTATACTTGTCAACTAAGCCTCAAATTCTTACTTCTTATATAAATTTAGAGTAACTCAATGGATCTGAGTTGCAGGATTCACTTAAAACTTAGAGTCAATTGAAGTCAATTGATGAATCTTTATAGAAGTACACTAACTTGGGAAGCCAGCCTATCTTCTTCTTAAGAGAGCAGGAGAACTCAGAGTTACTTGAGTTATTTCAAAACAAAAGATCAAAATGGTGGAGTATAAATGAAGTCTGGTTTTATAAAATAATAGTATCTTTGAATACCATGAAAAAGCGGCAGCAGTAAGCATGGCACTGAAATGTCAAAATATGAAAATTCTTAAAAATATCTTCACATTCTCCACAAGTGGAGAGAAAAATATGCTACGGTTATTAGCAGCATGTTTTGATCTTAGTAACGGATTCAATCACATATCTTTTTTGCAACTTGACTTACAGAAATGTGCAAATCCCACTTCTTTGACTGTAGAAAAAATTCAAACAACTTATGACAGCTTCTTCACTTATCCCTTCAAGACTTTTTCTGGCAGAACCTTAATCCAAGAGTCACCTCTCCAGGCTTCCCACAAGCCTACACAGCAAAGATGTTCAGACTGCTGAAGCTGCTTTTTCTCTCTTTTCCAGTGTGTGGTCTCACTCCTCATCTCCCTGAGCCATATCACAAACACACATCCACACAGACGTGCGCACAAACACGCACACACACACACACACTCTCACACATACTTTTCCTAGCACCTCATGCAGCCAAAGTATCTCTGCTCAGAGCATTCAAATTCCTGAGCAGCGCTGTCTTGCCTTTATTTTGTGTTGAGCATCTAGGAATGCAAGAGTCCCAGGGCCAGAAAGAGAGCATGAAAAGTACAACCTCAGTCTGGAGACTGTAGTATTAGGGGTCCTCAGCCCTAAAAGTGGGCAGATACGGGCTCTAGAGTGAGCTTCCTTGAATTATTTGTCTTTCGTCCAATAAATGTGCACTGTGAATTGCATCTTTTCTGGGGCATAGACTGTTCTTTTTACATCTGAATGCTTTAAACAAGGAGGCAGAATTGACACCTCAAATGCTTGCTTATTCTAAGTGAAGGGGCACTATTCATCCTCATATTCCTTGGCACGGCCCAGCAACTCAGCCCTCTCCTCAGCTACTGAACATGTGATGTAGGAGATATCCTTTGAGCATATTTTTCAGATGAGGTCTGTGAAGGGTCATAGGTAAAGAGACATGAAGAGCTAGTTAACCACAGAGCTAAATTCCCAGATTAGGTTGCTTCCAAACATGTATGTTATCTACCTTTAGGTGTCTAACTAACTTTTGATCTCTAAGTACTTTTAAGATTAAATATTTTCGAGACATTAGGCTTTCTGGACCTGCTTCTTGAAATTCCTGCCTATACGCAACATAGCTAAAGTTTAGATGGTTTGTACAATGCCTTCATTTCCGATATTCTTTTTCAGTCAAAATAGTGCTGCTTACCTCAGAGATATTAATCTTCATTTTTTCCATTGCAAATGAATCAGCATTAAGCCCGGAAGCTGTGAGCCACTGGATCATAACTCTAATAGGCTCTTACTCTTGGATAATTTTAATAACTAAGGATGCCAAAGGGTACTTAGGTTTGGAGAGCAAGACTGTTTTCACAGCTTCTATCCACTGTAAGTACTGCATGAACTCCTACTGGTACAAACCACCCCTGTTAACAGAGACCAGGCATGAAACTATTTTTCTTAAACATCTGCTTCTTTACTGACAAATCCTTGGGAAAAGGAAATTTGTTAAAAAAGTGAATCTCACTCTTCTCTTTTCTCATTCTTACCATCAAAGTTTCCATTTTCTTATTTTCCGCTTGTGGACCTCACCAGAACTGATGCCATTCCCAGAGACAGCGCTACACACAGGCTTGCTTAAATTAGAGTTAAGTGGGGAGAGAGAAAAAAAAGCCAACCTAACTCTTGCAGTTTCTAATGGCCCATATCCCACTTAAGCCATGGCTGCCTTACACTCTGAAGGCATAAATTTCTTGGGCAAGAGAGGAAGTATGGGGGTTTTTTGCTCTTCCTGTTAGCTTTCATTCTTTGTTCTGCTGCCACGGCTCCACCACCCTTCCTGTTCTCGAAATAGCAATTTGGTGACATCTCTGAGGAGTCTGAGAGATGATGGGGAAAAATGTTCTGCCAGAATATGGCAGGAATGGCTGATAGGAAATAATGGAAGAGGAGAGCAGTTGACCCTTGTGGCTACAGCTGGCTAGCACAGCCGTGCAGTGCCAGAGGTAATCCAGTGACTCCTGTCCAGAACATTTGAGCAGAGATTGTGTGCTGGGGATGGAGGGCCATGCCCTGTCCTCCCCATTCACTGCGTCTTCCCAAGGTGCCATTTTAGAGGCATAAAATGGCCTTCAAGTAAGGATAAAATTACATTTGACAGAGAATATTTCATATCAACCAACAAACAATCTGGGTTTTTCACATGCGAAATGTGGATTTTAATGTGGAAAAGCACCCTGAAACTTCCTGAAGATCCTGAGTACTGGAGAGTTAATTAGTTACTCATCCTGACTGAAATTCTCCTTGCAGGCTGGTGTGAACAGTTTTAAACATCTACACATATCACCTAACAACACACAAATTTTTATTCCAAAATACAAAGACGAACAATGAATGTGGCTTATTGCTCACTCTAGTGAGTAATTACCACAAAATGGTAATAAAAGCCATTTGGGGAAGACAATGTGAGTGACCACTAAAGCTATTTTTGGTCAGTGTATCTACAGTATTGAATAATTGCCTCCATTTGGTTTGATTTGCTGGCTGTCCAAATTGCTAAATGTTAGTTTGTTCCCAGTAGCTCCTTAATACCTTCTAAAGCAAAACTGGGATGCGGGATTGGGCATCATGGCGCCAAGTGAAACCCAGGGCCAAATGCTCCATGCTGTGCGTGCCGTTAGTCGGCTCAGGAAGGAGTCTGCTCTCATTTCCCAACAAACTGATGAAAAGAGGTGCTGACACTGATGCTGGGTATGAGCAAGATGCTGACTAGTATTTGGAAGTGGAAACAAAGAAGAGAGGGGAAAGACAGGGTGGAAGTTTTGGTGATGCTCGGTTTTCTATTATCCATCAGATAAGACTTCCTGAGAAGAGTGCTTAAGGTTATGTTTTACTTGGTTGAACTGAGCACTCCATTAGGTTTCTATTTATTTGGAGTCCCTGATACTTCAATGAGATGCTAGAAGCCTCAGGAAATTCAACTGAGCAATATTTTTAGAGCAAGCAACATCTTTTTGTAAGCCCTTCTACCAGCTTCTCCCCAAGCTCCTCAGAGAAGGAACAGGCTGCACAGCTGGCCAAGAGGGCTGCTGAGGTCCAGTTGTTTTCTACACATGAGAACCTGTCTTGGAGAAAGCAAAGACATCAGAGTCTACCATTTAAAGGGAACAAGATGAAGGCATGATTAAATTCCAGCAGGAAGGAAAGTAATTTTTCTGGTAAATGGGTCCACATTTATTTGCAGGCTCATGTAGCTTAAATCTAAAATCCCAAACTTTGGAAACTTTTTGCCACCTGGTGCAGACAGGGTATATTGACACACAAACAAGGAATTACACATACACGAGGAAATGGAACAGTAAGAGATAAAATTGGAATGTTTCAGAAAACAGTAAATTTCTGTAAAAGAAAACATGCTTAAACTCTGTTAATGGAATACAAGTAGTTTTTCTTCAAGGAGCTGGAGGGTTAACCCATTTACAGATAATGTGACACTTTTCAAAACAAATTCTCCCACATGCAAGAGCATTGAGTTGATGAGAAGATTATTAATCTCTTATCAATGCATTGTTGATTTTGAACATTTACAGCTTTATGAGACTAACAGAATGATCTACCAGTGGCTCTGAAATACTGTAAACATGTCATCCAGAGTTTCTACATACACTTTTGCTTTGGGGTCTCTAGGATAAATTCTACAATTGAATTGGTATTCACATTTGCTAGGATAGAAGATATTGATGCTAGGATCATTATAGCAAGCAAAGAAAAGAGGAAATGCTAAAGGAGGAACTAAAAGAATCAGCCCTAATTGCTACTCTCAGCAACCTGTTATGAGGTCCTATCAGCCACATGGAAAAATGCACTCCCTCTTAATGCTATTGATTCTACATCCAGAAAGAAAACCATAAAATAGCCTTTCTTTTTTTTTAAGCTGGCATTCAAGATTGCTCTAATTAGCAACAGGAGACTGAAACCACACAAGAAAATAGCTGAAACATAAGCTTAAAGCATTTTGGAAAAGAAGACAAAATTCCTCAGTGTGCTTCCTTTTTTAAGACTGAAAATAGAATAGCTAGTTTATACCACAAATCTGTGTTTGTGGCAAAGGTTCGTGCAGTCTGCTCCCTCAAAATGATGGAAAACTGCAGTATTTCATCAGAGGAGATATAAGCTCGAAACGCTTTCAGTGGGACTGAATTCCTGTTCAGAATCATAACTGCATTTACAATCTTTTGGCTGATTTGATCAAAACTTCTTACTACGTTCAGCACAGGGAAACAAGAAAATAATTGACAAGAACCAATGTCATGGAAGGACATGTATGAGCAAGTTCTAGCCTGTTAGTGGAATAGGAGACCCTACTGTGTTCTTCTGTTGTAACAGAGCTCTGCAAAGTTTTCATAACTTGAATGATTGTGTGCTTTAATATGCTAGAGATACAAAGCATATACTCAGATGTTTCATTTGATAAACCGCCAATGCATTTCTCATTGTCCACCTTTTTGATAGGAAAAAAAATAAAGTATATATGTGGGCAGGAAACGTAACACCCCTGACACAAGTATATTCAAACTTGCATCCCTAGAAGTGCTGACAGTAAGTAAATTCATGTGTATTCTTTGTACTTTCTTGTCTTTATCAGTCATCAGGCCCATCATTCAAGATGAAAAGGCATTCTTTAAAAATGAAATAACACAAAACATTTGAGACCCAGAGGGCTTTAAAGGAGCCTAGGTGGTCTACTTACCTCTCCTGCACCACTGCTCTATTTGTTTGTTCATAATGCTGGGGGAAGTTTCTGGTTTATAGGGATGTGATAGGAGAGACTTATAGCTAGCACTTACACAGGGCTAACAGGGCTACAAAAGCCCAAAAAGAATATCTTGGAAAGAAGATAGTATGTAGGCAATAAGAAAGAGACCGACCATGTAGCTGAATGACACCCTTGAGTTGAATTTATTCTTTTTCACTGTTGTTACTGACAAATTTAAATGCTCATTATACATACAGTCACTGTGAATTTCTGTAAGTCTATCTGTAAAGAGAAACAGTTAGTTTTAATGAGCTTAAAACTTTACTTCTGTGTTATGATATTTAAATAACCATTAAGATTTATTCAAACAACATACATGGGTTTGTTTTGGTATTTCTGTCAGTGGTATAACCATTCCTACAGTTCTGCCTGTACACATATAAGGTTGGGAAGGGAATAATTGAACAATCATCATGAACATACGCAATCTAACAATGAAAGACAGACAAATCTTCTGCTCTTGTATAACTTCTAGTTTCACTTCCACATTGCCAGAATGGTTATTAGACTGAAGATACTTTACAACACAGAACTGTAAGAAATACACGAAAATTACACAAAAGAACATTGAGGTTTCATTGTGATGGCCTCAGACAAAAGGAATAACAAGATGTCCATAAATCCTTAATTCCATCCCTTCATATACATGCAGTACCGATAATTAGAAGATCATGTACGATTTTTTTCCTGCAGGACTTCTGTATCATTCAGCATGGTGTATCATTACATTTGTCAGTGACTTCTCTAAAAATCTCATTAGATTCTTGCTGGCCTTGCAAGACCTGAACCTATTGAAAAGAAGCTCATTTTTCCTGATTTTTCACAGCAGAAGTCTGCAAAACCCTTCATGAGCTGAGCTTCTGAAGCCCAGGGTGGGGTCAAAATCTTTGTTGGGAGCCTTCAATTTACATCTAATTAAGTCTATGAATAAGCAAACCTTCCTTTCTGCCTGCCATAAATTCCATGCCCTTTGAGACTTTCCATTGTCACAAATTCACTGTTGAAACCACTGCTGAGCTATGAATATCACCTTCAATACAACATACTTCCTAAAATCTATGAGTAGAATTCATATAGCAGTTTTCAGCACTGATTATAGCTGCTATGCAACAAGACATTGTCAGCACTAACCTTTTTCCATTGCTGGGGCCTCCTTTCTGTTGCTTCTTTACTGCTTTGATTATATAGCAGCAGTGCTAGAATTATTTATGTTAGGATTTTACACTAATGCTTATCGCCATACTGTGAATGTGCCACTCATTTGTATGTAAATTTAGAGGCAAAGTTCATATTACACTTCTATTCTTGCTCCTGATTGGAAATCTAATTGTAAGGGTTCAGCACTAATAAAGTTAGTACAATTATCAGTGCTCTCAGTTCTCATGTTTTTTTTAACGGTCCTGAAATTGTTGTTCCCTGAGATTCACAACTGCTACAGTAAGGATACTGAAAGACTGTAGATGTTCTCATTACAGAAAAAAAAAGGAAGGAAAATTTATAGCATTCCAGTTTTGAGGAGAAGGTTTTAAAATGCAAATTTTAAATGCTGACAGCAAGAAACATTTAAAGAGAACCAGAAATCCATTAGTATTTTTGTATTGTAATTTTATTTTAAAGCCAGTCTCAGTTTTGGGGGATCTGCCTTACATTTTATAAGAGTGTTTGATACATGACTTTTTATTGTGAAACATAAAGCACTGTATGGTAGAAGTTTAGTTTAAAAGAAGAAGAGAAAACTTCACCAAAAGACAGCAGCAAAAAGAACTTGAAAATGTTACTGCAAGTTAGGAAAAGAAGAAGAAGGAAAACCCCCCCTTTCATCACATTACTTAGGAAGCAGGATCTGGATTACTGTAACATCTGGTGTGGGCTTACACTGGTTTCAATACCAAATAAACTCTTCTATGCAATTATATGGGACAGGAGCTACCATCTGGTAGGCAGCAGATTTTGAAAATGGCAAGAAAGTTCTTGCTCGCTGGTCTCAAATTTATCATATTTTCATTCTGTGCGACATCACCAAACAAAATGATAAATGGTAGCTACTTATATCCTGCATTTAACTTTCTGTCATAAAGCTGTTGAGAGTGAAAATAGTTGCCTTGACAGATATTAGACACCCACAGATTCCCTACTAAATTATCTGATTTTTTCCTGATCCCAAATTTGCCATCCAGCCAAAAACTAATTTTGCAGCTTAGTGCTGTCAGACAAGAGCATGCTGCTGACCTCATGTTCCTTAATCTTGTCACTGACTTTACTAGGTGACACCAGAATCTTCTGGATACCTTATGAGCCCAGAGAGCTCAAATTTCCTTAAGATATCTGCTTCCTGACTCTGTCAGCAAATGAAGTACAATGATAGATTGAGAGAAGAAATCTCCAGCTTGTACAGCCACCTAGCCCAAACTAGCTTTTGTATAATCTGGGACAATCTCATCTTTCTGTAAGAAAAAGGTGTTAAGGATTGTCAGAGCTAGTCTTTGGGTAGTGCTTTTAGAAGCCTGGGGACTGCACCCACACACCGCTCACCAAGTGAAGGAGTTAAGTCAAGCGCCTCTTTCCTAAAGCTCCCTGGACTTCAGTACCAAGAGGATCCATAAATAAACCGTTTTCCACAACCCAAATTCAAAAGGAAAAGAGGTGAGCTGAAGGGATCTACTGTGGCATGATCATGGCAGAAGAATCAACTTCACGCAGTTCAAAGCTAAGATTAAATGGTAGAAAGGATCATCCATCTGACCCAAATAGCAAATAAATTAGATTGGATTGACATACTGCAACACAGATGCATAATTATCATCTTGCCTAAAAAAAGGAACATGCATGAAATTACCTCTTCAAAATCTTGTCAGTATTGACATTCTGTGTGCTCTCAGCTCTGATGGTGTCATAGAAAAGCACGTGGTGGACCTGACAGCTACATAACCACAATTTTTAAAGTTAAATTTTCAGGTAAGAGTATGCATAACAACATCGTGCTGTTTCTTCATGTATTGCATATGACAGAATCAGAATCAGTTAACTTTTAGCCAGTGTATTTATTTCGTAAGTTCCTTTCCCTGTAACTCTTTGATACGTATTTACTGGCGGCTCTCAGAAACATGGTACTGTTTGTATAGCAAAGTCAGAGCACCAGCGAGAGGGGCATGGACCTCTCCTCCGAGCAATTTCTCTTCTCTGCAGTCTCACAGATAGAATTTCTCAAAGGCTGTTGCCAGAGCAACTGAAACCTCTCACAAAATAGCATTTCTGATCTAAGACAGCTGTGCCCTAGGAAAATATAAACCCAACTATATTCAAATGGCTAGTGTTGAAGTAACTTGTTATGAAAATGCCGTACTATGATAAACAGTCATAAGAAATTACAGTTTCATGGCTGGTGGGATCATCTCTTGTAATGCTGCTTTCCTGATAAATAGAAAAAAATTCTAAAAAACAGTGTTTATGAGGAGGTTTTTAGGACAAATTCAGCCCTTCTCTCCATGGATGGAAAAAATTCTCTTGACATTATAAGCCTAATGACTCAACTACAAGATAAGTTCAAAGGACTGGCTGAAAGGCATTCTGATATCCTCATCAGTTCCCTGTGTGTCTGTCCGGGGAGCAAGCAGAGGCAAGAAACCAAGCTGTGCAGAGCCTGAAGAACAGCAAGAGAAAAGCAGATTTGGGTCTTGAGGCTGAAGGCTATGACTAAGCTTTACTGCTGTACTATAGGTGCTAAAAACAACACTTCCATGCAGGTTTCTCTTCCTGTTTGACTTAGCATGCAGGGCAGATCTTCAGTGAGGAAGTAATTATCTTTCAGTCTTTAGCTTGAGGAGACACATTTAGGCTTAAAAAGTTCTTTCAAAAAGTGACTGAGGACTGTGTGAAAACAGAGATTCTCTCATTCATAATAAATACATGTTTCATCTATTCATTGATTTATTTATTCTGTCTTTTTTTTATTTAGGCTCAACTTCAAATTGAAACTCGTTAAGAAAGTGTTCATTAAGAGAAGGTAAGAGATGAAGAACATATATAAATTGAGTTATAGCACATACAACAAGTTAAGTGGCATCAAGTTATTTGAGCAGGCTATTTTCCGTTCTCAGATCATACAGCTTCCCCGTAAAATGCTGCAAAGCAGATGAAGATATAAAGGCAGCCGCTAGTACTGGATACTTCAACAGATTACATTCAGAAAAATTGGTTTGTGTTGGAAAATGGCTGTGACTGGAGAGAACTTCTAGGGCAGCAAATGTCATTTCTCACTTTTCTTGGAGTTGGAAACAGTGATAAGGAAGTGTTGCTTATGAATGTCACTCACACCTATAGCCACCTTTGTCTCAGATACAGAAGATGATGAAGGAAAGAATGGTGGGATTAGAAAGTGAACATTGACTTTTGCATATGTTCTTCACTGGGGACATCAAATTGCAAGATGCTGAGCATACTGCCCCTTATTACACTAGCCCTGTTGATTTCGGTGACCCTAATAATATATTTAAGTCCATCCCTGAAGATTTTTCTGGATTAGGCTGACAAAGTTCGATATTTTGCAGAATGAATTTCAGAGCTCTCTCACTGGTGTATTTTTCTTCAGAAAACATAACTGACATGATACCCATTTCAGCTGTGTTCAGGTTTGGTTATGTTTAGAAATCTCCTGACACTAGATGTCATGACAGTTATGTCATCTGAAGTAAAGTATTACCTACTCTTCATAGGAATATCTGTAGAGTTTTTTAAGAGTTTCGGTCTCTCCTATGCTATCATTTGTCAAACCAATTGAAAAGTAGTTTTTTATTTTTCTTCTTCACTTTTTAATGTCATCACTACTCAGATGCATAACTAGAAGTAGAGAAAGATGAATTTTAGTGTCACAGTTGTGTTAATCAGCAGTCAGTACATCAAAGTGAACGGATTATATTAGGCTCAAACTCAATTAGCACCATTGACTCAAACAAATCAGTACAACCCTCTTGAAAATTATGTTAGTAAGAGCTTCTGGGAACTTTCTTCTGTATCAGATTAGTCCATCTAACCCATATTATATGCTCTCCACTTTATGTCATTTTTTCCTGTTTTCTCTCCTTCTAACTGCAAAATTTTTTTTTCCTTTAAAATATGAGATTATTGACATTTGCGTTGCCTGTATAAGGTGTACCTTTCCCGATATCCCATTTACCTTCTTCAAGAATTAGGAAAAGAAATGTGCCATTTTGCATAAAATGTAGTTCACTACAAGACACTGAAAGAGAGCGCTGTAACATGGTAATTTCATTATGGGGCTGTGAGTCATTTCCATTTGTATCAATGCAATCTTACAGTTTATACATCTTTAAAAAATCACTGTTAGCAATGTTTGGACACAAATGTAAGTACAGAACAGACTGCATTTCAAAATGTCTGGAATCTAGCTATGAATATTTTTCTAAATGATGTTTCAGCTGTCTAGCTTCCAAGTGCTCCAGCACTGGAGCACTTAAATTAGAGCATTTGTATTTACTAAACTGATAATTTCTAGAAATCTATTTGAAGAATCCTCATGTCATTAACATTGTTTCTGTACTGATGACTTTTAAGATCGGAACTTTGATCACTTTATTCCTTGTTTATATGATGCTTTTAAAAAAATCAAATTACTATTACATAATATTCAGTAAAGGAGACACAGCGTCTATGCTCATTTTCTCACTTTCCTCCATTTCTAACAAATGAAGGTCTATCCACTGGTAATCAGCTTGCGTAGACAGAAAACTTCATTTAATTTCAGAAATAACTCCTCTTATCCACAGGTGTTTGTTTTGCTTTTGTCTCTGTAACTGTCTCAACTGAAAAAAAAGGGATAATGATGTGGAGGCACCTTCTAAATTATGAAAAGTATGTCTGCCCTTTGATCTCATCCTTTCTGTGGATCCAGTGCAGCTATTTACTCACATAGTATCTTCTTACCTCAGACAGGAAGATTCAGACTTCAACATATGCAGAGACCAGAAATGAGAATACCATCAGTAGGTATGTGGAGCTCCAGTGGCATTTCATCAGTCTTCATGATCAAAGGGGAGATAGATACACACATCTACTAAGCCAGTTCTGAAAACAAATGCTGAGACAAGAAGCAAGAATTTCCAGAGTCTGAATGGAAACCTTGTGTGTCTACCAAATATCTTGAGATAAACTCCTGAAGTACCTTTGATAATGTCACAGGATTAAATGGGAATTTGACTATGGACTTTAGTGCAAACATGGTTTTGCTTCTCTGTTAATAAGCTGAGCCAGTGTGCACTCTGATAGATGTCAGTGAGATCAAGGTCCTCCACAAAAGGACCTTTGAACAATTTCCTCTGTCTTCAAGAGCTCCTTCAGACAACCTGACTAGGTGGAGAGGGGAGAAAATGCAGGCTTGCTTCATTTCCCACATTTTTCTCTTAGTAGAATTGAAATACAGGATCTTCTTTTTGAGGCCCTTAATTATTAAAACTCTTTGTACCCTTCTCCCTGTTCTCTTATGACTCTCCTTCCTTTGCCGCAAAATTTCCTTTCCACTTTAAAATCACTTTGATAATTTTGATCTGAGCATGACCCAAAACTGTTACTTTCCCAGCAGCTCATGAAGTCCTGTTTACAGTTACTGGGTATTACTTTCTGGATGCTCTTTTGCTTTAAACAGAATACATAGAAGCACTGTAATATTTTCTGTCTTTGAAACACAAGAGAACACTTTTTTTGTGAGATCTTAATCATAAATTGGTTTCTTGGACAGGAATATTCACTTGGCATTAAGCAACAGTAAAGGGCTTTGCTTTCACTCCAGGCTTTTTTAGAACATTTCAAAGGCTACAGGAAATATTCTTTTTATGATTTATGCTCTATCTTAATTGTGCTGCAGTATTTCCAAAACAATATTGAAGGATGTTCTTTTGTGAGTAGCTAGTAACAAAAATATCTTGTTTAACTTTTGAGCTATGTATACTTTATTGGCAAAGACTAATTTGAGAGATGGCTAAAAGCTTTTTTGCTCCAAGGAAGGGCTTTACTCTAGCAGATCGAATTTTGTTACCAATGCAAACCTTTTACAGGTTGGGTTCAATTATAAGAAATAAAACTGGGAGGACTGATATTTCTCTGGCTATTTCCCAGGGACTGTTGGTTTGATGGGGTTTTTGTAAGTCTTTGCTGGGTAAGTATCTGAGTGTTTGTCCTCTATTTCTTATTTTTGGAAAGGAAATTGGTCTCAGGGTCTAATACAACTCAGCATGGAAAAGGTGAGGAGTGAAGAAGAAAGACTTTTGTTGATTCTGTCTTCTCCTGACTTGTAAGCTGTTTTTTCTTCTCTTTTCCTTTACTACTACAGCCTTGCGCATGGGAATAGAAACATAAGACTCTTTCTAGAAGCCTGATGAAGGGATAAAAATAATCTAAACCAACCCGTCCATCAGACCCAATGTCAACTTGTGTGCAGAACCCTGGCAGGGAGAAACACTGGTGTGCCAGTGGAAGGGATTTTTCTATACAGTGTTGTGCTACGAGAATCAGGGGTATCTGGAATTAACTGGTATTTGTATGCTTCAAGAGACTGGGAATTCTTCACTGAGTAGAAGTATTTTATGAAAACTCATTCCATTTTTGGAGTAGCTTTCAAGATGCAGATCTTTTTTGTCACAAGTTCATGGCAACTGTGGGATGTGGTTTTATTTGGGTTTGGGTTTTTTTAAAGAATCCAGTAATATCTAGATTTATCCAAATGGATACTTTCTTTTCTCTTTATTGCAGACACTGAATGTGGTAGCTGAATTTCATTTCATTTATGGTGGAATTCATATAATAGGAGTCATGCAGTATTTCCTCGGTGCTTATGTTTTGTTTAGATTTCCTACTGTCATTTAAAATATCAGTTTTATTATTCATGTCTGAGATCTTTTGGAGAGATTATATGTTGAGCCGAAGTGCAAGTTTACTTAAGAATACCGACAACAAATGATATACTGTAAATGTTCACAATTTACACTGCAAAGACCATTAAAATTTTAATGGCTAATTTTTGCTTTATAATTCCATTGCTTCCTAGTATGTGTCCATCAGTTACACTCAGCAGATTAAACTGAGATGGCCTTCCTATTATAATGATCCTTATGGTCCCTGGTAATGGTCAGTTCATCCTGCCCAGATGAGTACAGCTAACTTTCACTCACTGACAGGCACACTTGTCTCCACATGTATATGAATGCATCCTGTGTCATCAGGATGACTTTTGTTCCAAAAGAAGTTGGCTTCTTTGCCACAGTCATGCTTGCCCCTCCCCCAAATGTGCAAAATTACACATTTCTCTCACCACCTTTGTGTTAACCACAGACCCTCACTCACACACCTCTCTGGGGCATGTGAAAGGACAGTTCTACAGATCTGTGGACCGTCTATATGCCCCTTTTGAAACACGCTTCACCTCAGTATTTGCAAAGCACTTTCTACAGAAGCTGATACTGATCTACCCATGAATGCAGCTGGGACCACAGTGGCAAGCTTATACTTGCTTTCAATTCTCATATATTGTATTTGGTTGCAAAGTGGCTGTTTTTCTTCCTCAAAAGCTGTGCTGTAGATAATTTACACACATCTACTGTGAACTTCTGGCAGTCTCTGAAACTCAAATGCTGATGGTTTGTGGCCATCACATGTGCACAGGTAGAATACAAGGAAATATGGAATATATAAAAAGATACATATTTCCAAACCCATTGAAAGTGTAAGATGCAACAGCTCTGACTTCAAATGAATCATATGAAGCAGAATTGCTAGTATGTTCGCGTGCCTGTCAAATGTATAGTTAAGGAAGGCTTTCCTTCCTCTTGTCTCTTGGCTCTGATAAGAAAATAGGCCGTATTTAAAACAAAGTGTGGCACTTAAAACTGAAAAGTGGGCTTGTGCTCACAGACACACTTAAAAAGGTGTAAAATTGTGTTTACACTTATTTAACTGCAAATTTCTGTCTAAAGAATTTAAATGTTTTCAGTCAAGGTCTGGTTTTCTAGCCTAGACAAGTTGGAAACTTGGTCCTCTCCAAAACAAACTTATTTTTTCTAAATTTGACCTACCTTTAAGAATTTCCAAACAAGCAGCCATTTGTCCTGTTTCCGGTTTCAGCCAAAACCAAAACCAACATATTTGTATTTCATAATGCTGTAACTGAAGTTACTAAATTGTCTTTGTCTATAGTAAGTTGAACACAACACACTAACCTTAAGTTGCAGCGATACAAACCAGAACCAAAGCACCCAGAAACTGTTAATGCCCATGTAAATCAAAATTGGCAAGGTCTGCAAATTGTAGCTTTTGGGTTTGCTCCAAAACTTTTAATATTGCAAAACAGACTTCTTAGCTAGGAATCCTAAAGATGCTCAGAGAATTAAACGTTTAGAGAAAGGAAAGGCTGTGCAAATATTTACCTATGATTATTATTGTGGTACTTTCAGATCCAGGCCTCCAAACACTTACTAGATGTACTTAACTTTAGTGGGAGTACTTCCACTGAGTTAGTAGATATATTCATCGGCTTAAAGTTAGACATAAATGTGTTTGCAGGACTGGATCTTTATATTTTATATGACTGGTTTTAAATTCACCTTCCAATTGTAGCTTTAAAGTACATTTCATAATGGGACTCCTGGGGAAACAATCTTAGGAAAATATATGGTCCTGAAAAAATATTTTGAGTTCGTAAATAATATGATAAAGGACATTTTCAATCTTTGGAATAACTTTTCCACGGAGGCAGGTTTAAAGACTGTTTAAAAGAAACATGAAGCTTGATTTAAACATTATGATATATTGCCAGAGGGAAGAGAATATACATTTTCATTTTTATGAATTAGGTTTTGCTGAATTATCTTATTTACCGCCATCCCATTTGCATTTGCAAGGTGCTTATTTTACAAAACACAAGACTAGAAAGGACATTTCGTGCCTAAGGTGGATTTTCATAATCTGTGAAAATATATCATTTATTTCTTGAATCGAAGTTTAGGTGTACTCACATGCTATATAAGTAAGATAAGTCAGTATGCTAGAGTCCAATTTATCCTTGCTTTTTGCCCTTTGCATTGTTAGTAACACTGATACAAAGCCTGTAAAACTCCATCAGGTCACGGTGATACCTGCCCTGGTAGAAATGACCAGATGTGGTGCAGAGTAGCAGTGCATAGGGCCCAACACACTTCTCTACTGAAATAAAAGCACTGCTCGTAAAACTGTAGTGAATGTAAAAGGGTGAGGGGGCCGTAATCCCTTCTCTATGCTATATGTGAAAGTGGAATCTGATCTGGAGTTTGCAGTGCAGTGTTGAAAGCTGAAGGAGGTGCCTAAGAAAGAGAAAAACCACAAGAAAAATGACAGCAAAGCCCTCTTTTTCAGGACAGAGAATTACAGGACAGCTGAGAGGGAGAGCAAAGCTCTGGGCTGTAGAAGCATTTGGGAAGACAGGATAGAGTACTAACAGTAAGTCACGTTTTTGGGTAAGGTTGGTTTTTTTTTTTCAGGTAATTTCTAATTTTAGACCACAATTAAATTTAAACTTCTAGGTCTTTTCTGTGAAGCCAAGTCCTTGTATAGTTCCACACAGTACTAGCAAACCTGAAAACTTACACCCAGAAAATACTTCTCCCTGACTTGAGGAAGTACTTCTGGAAAAGCCATAAAATGTAGAAAGAGAGAAAAGTGATAGGATTTCATAAAGACTATTACAGAAATGCAAAATAATGTAAGACCAAAGAAGATCTCCATAGGCTTCATTAAACAATCCTGGGAATACTGCATAAGAAGATGGTCATTCTCTGTCATATCTTCTGAGACTCTGCCCTAAGGATCACTGGCATATGCAATCTAATCAAAACACTAGAGGTCTGCTAATGTGGTCAGTACCTTATATTTAAGAGATAAGGTTTTCTAATGCAAAATTCAGAACAAATAAAAGTGCCAGATGGTATAAACAGACTAAAATTTCTGTGTTTGTCTAGGGGAGGACTGCCTGAGCAATATAGAGAGGTGACTATAAAACTTTTCCTCTAGGACCTCTTTCCAACCACAAGAAGCACTCTGAGGTCAGAAGGAGTAAGTTCAAAGGGGGTTAAATGCCATGCAATGCTTAGGAAATTACAGACAGTGCTGTCTAAATTAAACCAAACACTTCTCCAGCCTCTAGGGTATCACTAAAAGGTGTAAAGATTGTTTAAATCTACCTTCCTTGCCAAGATGCCAAATACTGTTCAGCTAGCTTCCAATGCTGTGAGCATATTTCTTGGCCACATATCTGACAGACAAAGGAACTGGACTCTGCATTGATACAGATCTGTTGGACATGCTCCTACAGTCCTCCAAGCCACTTCACTGAAGAGTTGCAAACTTTCTTTAAATCTGCTCCAAATCCAATCACTCTGTCAATCAAACCTCTGCATTAAGGATCTTTCTTCCTAGGAGAGAACGAATAATGTCATGACCAAGATTTATGAAACCAAAGTCTAAACACGGTTTCTTTTCTAGTAAGAGTTCATTTTTTATCAGCAAATTTGTGACTCACATAACAGAGTTAGTAAGGTTTATAGGCTTTCTATCTAACAGAGATATATACATATCTGAATTCACAAGTACTTTGTAGTTCACACTAGTTAAATTATTTCTGGAAGATACTTATTTCACCCTCTTGAGGTGACATACAATTGATTGCCTATATTAATGATTTGATCCAATTTCACACATTTTATGATGTCATTGGTTAACTGTCATGCCAGGTGTAGTGCCAGTGAAATCTGTGGAGATCCATCAACAAAACCCCATACTGTTTTGTTTTAATGCATTTGCTGTAGCAAAAACTCCCAAATTAGGGAGCAAGTATATCTTTTACTATGTTTATATCAGCAATCAGTGCAATAGAATTGAATCTGCAGAATGAAACACAGTGCAAAGGATCTAATGTCAACCCTGTGAGTTTCACACACAGCACTAGTCTCATCCCATGAACTGAATGCTTATTAGCAGTTCAAATGCATTAGGGGTGCTCTTGGACAATCTCCCACCTAAGCTTCATCTGGAAGTATCCATTTTGCATGTTCCATAGCTTCTCCATGATGCAAGCTGGGGCTACAAGGAGATCGATTTCACAAGCGCGCTCCTGATTTGAACTAAAGTACCAAAGCAGGTGAACCTTAATGTTCAGAGATGCAGAGGGCCAGGACCGACCACTCTGTTTCAGCTAATTCTACTTGGAAGCACAGTGATTCCACTTGGGGTCCTGACAGTAATGTGGGGTCCCTGAGCTCATTAATCCATCACTCTCATTAGTGCTCATTCTTCTACTAGTTTTTTCAGTCTTATCTCAGGAATCTCTGTGCTGTCATGGGGTCCAGGCTGACACGCCCTTCAGCAACCAGAGAAAAGAGCTATTACGGCCAGAATAACAGTGTTATTCAATGTATAGGTAGAAGAATCAGTTTCTAAGGGAGACATCAGAGTTTTACAGGAGTGCGTGATCTAGTCATCATTTGAACCCAGATCTGACTCCAACTCTTATCTTTAAACTCAAAACCATCTATCTTTTTGATACAAGCAGTGTGAAATGCAACTGATCATAGTAATGACAAATATGCTTACTGCAGTCTTGAAACTCAACTTTTTACCTTCCAGTTACCATAAGATTCACAAGGGATGAAATTATGGACAAAAATTACCAAATAAATGAGCAGTTGCTTAAATTATTCTTGCCTTGCTAAAGTTTGAGATGCCAAAGTACTTTGGTATCAGGTTCCTTTGCTTTTGTTTGCTTCAAGAAGTTTGAAAGGTTACTATGTTCAACACTACAGAAAAATAGAGCTTGCAGGGAGAGGCAATATTTTATATTAAATCAACAGAATATTTTACATCAGATCAAACAGGATAACCTTTGGGATCAGACCCTCTTCTCCAGGTCACTACAGGCATTGTTTTGAACCCTACACTTTCCTTTCCATGGCATTATAAAAGCTTTACAGAAGCAGAAGTTCTAGATGTTGCACGGGTGAAACTCCGAGTAATGGATACTTAATTTCAGTCATCATAGACATTGCTTAATGGTCCTATTTTCAGTGAAAGACAAATATTGATGATTCTGCTGAGGTTTTCGTGATCTATGACTCTGTGCAGAGCACAGATTTAGGTACTCAGTTCCATCAAAGGACTCAGAAACAAAGCCGCAATTTCAGGGATGTGAGAATATAAGGGGTTAATGCACACCTCTGACTCACAGAACAATGCATGAGTTGAGTTAAAATAAATGGAGATACGTTAATCCATGGCAGAACAGATTAGTATCAGGTGATTTTACCTTAAAAAGCCATGACTAATATAGAAACACCGTTCGGATCAAGACATGATTTTTCTAACATGCACAGTGATGTCTGCGTGTATGTGGCTTTTCGAAGAGCAAGAAGAGGAGGAAGAAGAGGAAGAAAGCAAAGGTGAAGGTTAAGAAGGAGCATCCTGCTATGCTAATGAGACCAGGTATCAAAGCCATCATGTTTCCTGCTTAAGGATTATGATTCTAATTTGGCAGGAGATACAAATAACAGTGTAGACAGATCAATAGTATTACAACTAGATCATAGGTGGAAAGCAACTCTTAAAAGAATGTATCTTACAAGTTAAAACATTGGGGAAACATAATCTGAAACACATTGAATTCAACAGGAGGAAATAGTACTGGCAACGGAAAAGGAGTATTTGTAGGGAAGCAGTAACACTGAAAGGACTTCTGTAATACGGATGAGAGATATTCTCTGTGTCACCAGATACTTAATATAATCACTTATACAGAATAGACAGTGTAAAGGGAGAACAGAGAGAAAGTAGGGGAGAGTTTGATAAAGGCTGACTACCTTCATGAGGTGTCTTTATGGGGGAGATCTGTTGATCTGTCTACCAAATAAATAAAAGATATGAGCAGCCTAAATAAGTGAAAGACTAGAAAACTCTAGGGCTAAACTGTCTTCATCTTATTCATGTGAGTAGCCTTTTGAAATCAACAAGACAAATTCTATGAGCAAGCCACTCACATTAAGATCTTCACTAAGTATTTGTACATGAAACTTAGATTTCTTCAGGCAATGCATTTCACTGAGTCACTGGGCTGGGACTCAGAAATACGACTGATAATATTTCCAACACCTTGGCTACACATCTTGAACATCCTCATTTCTGGAAACCCTTTGAGGCAGAAATGTATTCTTTCTGTGCAAACACGCTTAGCCAAGGACACATTTTTGAAGGGAATCTCTAGGTACAGTTATCACACATCAATACCTTCTTACTTACCTTCACATTATCAGTCAGGTCTAAACTCCATTCCTGTTACTTTGGCTTTTTTTGTTTTAGTCATATAAGTACAATTTGGGAGAGGTTATGTTAATCTGAGAGGGAGATCCTTAGATTAGCTGGGTTCCAGTAGAACATTGTAACTGCTGTACTCAGCCACAGCTGTAGCTTTCACTATAATTTTGTCTAATATTCTATTATCAGTTCAATTTTATAAGTGAAATAGTATGTCGGTACTAGTGCACTATAGATAATTAGGCAGAAAACAAACTCGCCTAGGAAATTCATGAAGTTTAGGATTCCATTATGAATGTCTCTAAAATATTCTGCTAATGCAATTAATTTTTTTTTTTTAACTAGAATTACCATGTGGACAGCTGTGGTTAGCACTAAGCAGCATAAAATACTGAACCCTGAAGGAAAGATTGCTTTGCCAGCCAAATGCACAAAGCATGAATTCCCAAAGAGGCTCAACAATGTACAGGATAATGGGAGATTAATCTTTCAGAATGGCAAGTTGACATAACTGTAGACTAGTGTATGTAGTCTAAGCACTGCAAAAGGAAAGAATTTCTTCAAACACCTACCCTTTGTTCTTAAAACACCACTTCTTTCAAAAAATCTTTTTGCAGCTTTTATATCAAACAAGTTCATGAAACATAATGCAATTGACTTTTATGATGTAATTCACCCACCTAATCCAATGGTGGATGTTCAAAGATGCTTTTATTAAATGTCTTGTGCCACATTTAGATTGTGTTATTTGGGCAATGACACAAAATTTGAAGTCATTATATTTTAGTTATATTTGCAGTTTCAGTGAGTTTCTCCAGTAGTTGCTCAAGTATCTAGCGGGCCACCTACTCTCCTCACTTGGAGTCACAGTGGGACTCAAAGCCTACCAAAACCTCATTTGGTTTTAGGTCCATTTTCTTCTCCTCTACCTCTAAGTGACACCATCTGCTCACACCACCTTATCCTTTCTGCATGAACTTTCCTCTGACCCAGCTCTTTCCATCTAATCCAAAATATGAGCTTTTATACACACCTTGCCTTCTAGCATTTCTCATTTCCACTTACACAAAACATTTCCTAAACCGAACTGCTGGAGAGCGATTCTTCATGCCATGTAAGAAGGCTGGAAGAGCATCAAAGGGCCCTGAAGTATTATATCTGGTGAGGGATCTATTCCAGTGCTTAATCATCTTACAGTTGGGAAGCCTTCCCTAGCATCTGACCTGAATTTCCTTCACTGCAGTTTAAGCACATTATATTTTTTCTTGATCTCCAATAAACATGAAGAACAATTTGTTTCTATCGTTTTCACAGCAGTCTCTATGTACTTGAACACTGCTCTCACGTCTCTCCTCAGTTCTCTCTTCCCTAGACTAAACAAACCTCATCCTTTCAATCTCAGAGGTCAGATTTTCTAGGGTTTTGATCATCTTTGCTGCTTTCCTCTGGTTCATAGATTTCTTAAATGGGCTGCCCAAGCCTGAGCATAATGCTCCAGAGGAGATCTTGACAGAGCTAAGTAGGAGAGTTATGATGCTTAGTTTTAAGGTGTGTGTGTTACACATTTTTACGTACCCTTCATTATATTCAGTTTGTGATCTAAGAAATCTCCTTACTGCTTTGCCCAGAAAGGCCATCTAGCTGTTTGTTTTCCATCTTTCAACCGTGCAAATAATTACTTCAATATGTATTACTTTGTGCTTTTCCTTTTTGAAATAGATTTTATTTATTTAGTATTTTAATAATAAAATACAATTATTTTTTTCCATCATCTGAGCCACTAGCGAAAATAGTGAAAATATTCATTTAGGAAAGCATCTTTCTAAAGGCACTTAATACAATCATCTATTTTGACAGAGCAACATTAATAACTATCCTTTGAGTACAGCTTTCTAAGCAGTTTTCCAAGCAGTTTTCCATTCACCATAGACTTACTTTACCACATATCCCCGAGTTGCTTGTATCATCTAAGAACAAATTAAGATAGACCATTTACTATTTCTCTAGTATCCACATGGCCAATTACCGTATTATAGAAGGAAATCAGAGTAGCGTTATGTCACTTGTTCTTTCTAAGTTCATCCTGCTAGTTACTTACCCTGTGGCCTTCCAGTAATTACAGATACATTATTTAAATACCTGTATGATATTTTTCCAAGAACTGAAGTTCAGTTAACCTATCTCTTTTTTAAAGAGGGACATTATCTTTCTTTTTCTGTGAAACCAGTGAGAATGACATACAGCTGCCTTTGAAGAATCTCCTCTGCTCACTGTGGCACAAGCCATGGCAGGATCAATACCATAGCTGGTGGCAGAAGGGCCAAGATGGACCAGGGTGGTTGCACTGAAGACTTTTCAGATGACACTGCTACATGTTTGAGACACATAGAAAATACATCATAGAAAATGCATTTCACTCCTGGCCTGCCCAGCCAAGGCTGAACCTGCTTGACAAAGATGAACTCCCCTGTCACTTACTAGCCTCTTCTTTATAGTGTTAACCCCAATAACTGTCATTTTAAGCGATACTTTACAGAGTCTTAGTGTCTTTCTTAAAGAGAACCTAATGAACTGGCATCTCCTGGTGCAAAACACCATGCACCTAGACAAGTGCAAATCATTCTTCCCTGGACAGATGCTCAATGTTTCTTGTCATACTGAGTTTTATAACTCCCCAGCTGCCCTCATGCTGCATGATTCCCACTTTTCATCACTACAAAACACAGGTGCTATGTGCTTATTACTTTATCTATTCTTTTTCCTCATCATTCGGATAATATCAGTTTCATTCTTCATGCTACCTACTAGCTCCCCCCATCCCCACTACATGACAGTGTGTCAATGATAAACTGAAAAGTAGCAGCAATGAATCACCTCTAGCAGCTATGTTCCCACCTCTTCTATAAAGCAGTTTTGGGAGTGACTGTGAACATGCATCAACCTGCCTGTCTCTTACTGACATGGGTGACTTGCGGACACCTGCAGCCAGCCAGCAGCCAGCCTGCCTGGATATGCCGGTGCTGTGTTAACTCCCTTTGCGTGCTCAGGCACATGGGAGATTGTGTGCTCCACTGGGCACTGTCCCATCATATCTGGGACCATGTTTTTGGGTTCATTGACTGCATAGGCAGTGAAACTGGTCTTGAAGACAGCCTCGGTGCTCTGGCCCACAGACAGTGTGGGTAGGTCTAATGGTTTCCTTGTGACATTTGAACGTGCTGCTGTAACTCATTTGGAAGTCTATGAATGCAAGGATTCAGACCCAGTTCACCTCAAATTATTGATGTGAAGGACTGGGTAACCACAGAAACAAAAAGCCATAGGGATTAATTAAAATATAGCACAGCTATATATTGTGACTTCTAAAAAAATAATTAATCATCACTTTATTTTGTCCTCTACTTAAACAGTTTTCTGCTTGAATATTTTCCAAATAATAATCCTGTCTTTGATGTAAGAATGTGCTGAATCTCTGAAGATTTTTTTAAGGAGAGATAGAGACCAGTTGTTGGTTTTTGAACAGGGTGCATATATTAAACATCTACATCTTCATCTGCATAGATGGTGCTGCAGTAGAGTAGGTTATGCTGAGCTGAGGACAGGAGGGTAATAACATAAGATCTGATATTGGTAGGAGAAAATAAGTAAAATCCTCATGAGCATGTCAGAATTCTCGTTTTACTGAAGTTTTGTGGCTACAGAGAGATGCTCATCACAATACAAAGATAACCCAAGAGTGTATAGTGAAGCAAACTTAAGCACTTAATTACTCTTCCTCATTCATCCTTTCACAAGTCCTCAGAGAACGGAATGTTCTCTGCCTTGAGGTACAATTTTTCCTCTTCGGTTTTGCATCAGATCACAGGGAATTCTCCAGTTCTTTTTGTGTTTTCTTGCCTTTGGTCCCAAGCTTTCCTAACCAAAGACTACCAAAGTCTCCAGTAAGGGGCATAAAATTTCAAATACATGAGAAACGTGTTAGTATGCCTAAGCTCTTTGCTACAACTATGTGCACGTAAAATATGTTCCCATTGGACTTACTCTTTCATTTTTTCTGTTGACAGAAAAAAGAAATTGACCAACTGCATCTCTTCATTTGTAATCGTTGAACTGCTCAGCTTTATGCCTGTATTGATACTGAGTGTCCAAAAATGCAGACAAGGATTTGATTACTTTCAAAATAAGGGGACCTTTTTTGAGTCCCCAGAACTCCAGATTACAAGATGTGCTTACCTGCCCCAGGGCTGCAGGGCCAAATTTATTCTGTATGATCTGAGTTACCCTGTTGCCAAAATAACTCAATCCACCTTACTATAGAATGTATTATTCCATTAGACTGGAGGAAAAAAAATTAAAGCAAATGGGAAGCTTGTTTATAGAGCAGTCTAACATGAGCCATTAAATTGGAGAAAGAGACCCACATAGCCCCATCTCAGTCTTTCAATCAATATGGAATTGCAGTCATAATTAGAGCCTGTGAATCAACAAGGTTCCTTCAGCCATTCCTCTTCTCATGGATTTAGGAAACAGCAAGATTAGTCTTTCCAAGAAACCTATGCCAACATCTGTTTTATAAAAGTAATATTTCATTTTTTATGCTTTTAATCACTTTTGTTGTTCCTTTGAGCTCTAGCAACCCACAGGAAAAATTAGCTTAACTGAGCTTTCAAAGGTAAAAAAAAATGAGTGTAGGGATCCTTCAGTGGCTTCCCCAGCTCTGTTTTAATTATATTGCAGAATGTCTCTAGCCTTGCCTTGCCTTCGCGGGCTTCTCAGCACACCTACTTAGCAGTGTTTATCAAATTCTGGAAGAGGGGTAATACAGATGGCAAAGAACAGAATAAAGATAAGAGGCAGGAGAAAAAGGGCAAGGAAATGAGATCCAGAAGGGAGAGGGCAGACAAAGACTATCTCTAGACAGAGATTCCTTTAAGCGTCTGAACTCAAGTTTTGGGATTAAGTACTGCAACATCATGTCCATATCTTTTATCTTCTCACTAAGCCATCGACATAGCAACTGGCAGAGGTAACAGTCTACTTCCCCAGCCTTTGATATCTCCACAGTAAATTGTTGACTTGCCTTCCTTTAAAGGGGAAGGTATCATTTATGGAGAGATATATGCAACATTTATCCAGTAGTAATATTTTTCCAAAAATAATTAGACACTACAGCATTGTTGCAGAATATGGATTGGTATGAGAATAGATTACTTGCAAGCTTGTCTGCTACGATTCATGCTGATCCCAGGCTTGAGGACAAGACGAGGGAATGCGGGAAGCATTATTTCCAAGCTTCCAATTCATTGGCTGTGAGCAATGCAGCAGCTATTTGTCTGTCAGGCTTCCACATGAATAAAGCATGATCAGGAGACACTCCTGGTGCCCTTGATTCTCTTTCTGTGAAGTACAAGAACCTTGCTCTTGAGTGCTAATACAGTTTTCCCAGACAGGGAGTCCACAAGTGGGGGTTCAGGAGTCAGAAAAGACTTTATCAGGGATGTGAAATGGCTTAAGACTCAGAGGCTGAACCATCACAAGCAACCAGCCATTTACTGGACAAAGTGAAAACAATGCTGAGGAAAGAAATGCAGAAACATAAAAAGGGAAAGGGAGGCTAGCGTTGAAGAAAAGAGTAAGTTATGAATTTTCATGTGACTAAAGCAAATGACTGAAGGTCCAAGCTTCTGGGATCTATTGAGAGGTTCCCTAATGACTGACCTAGCCTCTCTCCCCTTGTACTTGTGCAGGTTTCTAGTGGTATAATTCCCATTATACCACTTACCTGTATCACAGGCATACCAAAAGGCTTTAAATAGTTGGAAGAAAAGTATCTGATGTATGCCAAATATTATCATATTACAGGCAATTAGACATTGCAGATAAAACTGATCTTTCTCCTTCAGACAGTGTCCCTGGAAGTGCTCTAGAGTTGTGTCAAACTCACCAGGAGACTAGCTCCATGGCCCGTCATTTCAACTGATCTATAGCAGCTCTGTCATTAAGGCCCTCCAGAGCTATTTCGTATCTCTCTGCCACTGAATTCTCTGTGTCTTAGCTCCTGATTTATAGAATGGAAGTGTTCCTAACAGTCACATTACAAAGATTAGCCCATTTATGATGTGTTCACACAGTCCACGTAGTGTTGTACTTGGGGAGAAAAAAAGTCTGACCTAAACAGTGTCTTTGTGAGGCAGAAAAAATAGATTCTCAATCTAGTGCTCCTGTCTAGCACCTACACCATTACCAACACAGATGATATCTGTATCTAAAATTTTGTGAGAGTGCATTAGAAAAAAGCTGGACACGACTAACACATACCAGAGACTGAAGTAATATGCACAATTATCTTGTTGGAAAAGAAAAAATAAACACAATTATCTGAATAAAACCAGAACTTGCAATACTTAGATAGGAGGCATACCAATTTTGATTTGAATGAGTTACCAATTTGGTGCTCGTATATCTACTTAAGCTGTCAAAACATTACACGACATGGAATATATTATATATATTAGATGGGTCAGATTTAGGCCACTTCCTTCCCACATACAAAATCTGATGTGTTTAAGTAGGGCACAGATTTTAAGCTTGTTCATGGCCTCCCATAATCCTACTCTCAACAAGTCCTGTAGTAGGAGCCAAAAGGCGAACAGAAGGAATCAGAAGGAATAATTTATTATTTTTGTTATTACTGCCTATCAGCCTGATGCTCTCAATGCTTTCCTCTGACAGAAGTCTTTAAACAGCCAGGCATGATATGGAGCAGATGACTTAATCATTTGACCATGTCTCACATTCTCCAGATGTTGCCTGAGATTCTCATGCATTTACTAGATGTTGTTGCAGTCTCTAGCACTCTGTCACCCCACACACCAGAAGTATTAGATTGACCTGATCTACTGCTCTGTAATCTGCAGACCCGATGGCTCTTGTAGATAAGCTGTGGAAAAGGGAGGAGGCTAGGATGCTGTGAAGCAGATGCAAATTACATCTCAGTAGGGCCCAGTGTTGAAAATAAGAATATAAGAAATACACTACTGTGCTGGACCAGTATTCTGCCTCCACCAGTGGCAGTAGGAGATGTTCAAGGAGATCATGCACTCTTGGCCACTATCTCCCTCCTTCTCCTCCTGTGTCCACCATCATTGATTAAGGAATTCCTGTTTATTTTCTTTAACATACTATTGGACTGGTTTTCTAGGAGTTTCTAATTCCTTTTATCCTCTGCTGAAACTATCTGCTTCCAAAATTTGTGGCAACAAATTTCAGAACTTTACTGCCTGTTGTGTGAAAAAATATATACTTTTACCTATTTTAAACCCATTTCCCACTAGTCTTAATGCGTTACACCTCGTTTTATTACCAAAGCATTTGGTGTGCTAGCAGCTCTGAACTCACTTCATTGAGTGCCTTCACATTTCTCCCTGAGCATTCTCCACTCAAAACTGAAGACTTAGCCCTTTTAATGCAGTCTCTCTTTTTTAAGCAATCTTGCCTTTTAATGCAGTCGATTGACATCCTTAATCACGTCTTGCCTTTCTCTGCATTTTTTCTAACTCCACTATGACTCCTTGTGATGTAAGGATCAAACTGCACACAGTGCCCAAGATGTGAGTATGAGATTTTGTATTGCAGCAAAATTAGGCTTTCTGTTATGTTCTCGGTGCCCTTTCTGGTGAAATTTGACCTTTTTTTTGGCCTTTTTACTGCTATTGTGTCTTAAGTAGATGACTTCAGATCACTGCTGGTGATGATTGCTACCTCTCTTCCCTTAGGTGTAACTGCCAATTTCAAGTTCAGCATCCCATAAGCACAGTTTAGACTATCTGTCACTCCAATCTTCAAAAAGGGCAAGAAGGAGGACCCGGGAAACTACAGGCCAGTCAGTCTCACCTCCATCCCTGGAAAG
>VZSC01011108.1:694619-767369 GCA_013398225.1 Steatornis caripensis | reverse complement strand
CTGGAACAGGCTGCCCAGAGAGGTTGTGGAGTCTCCTTCTCTGGAGATATTCAAAACCCGCCTGGATGCATTCCTGTGCAACCTGCTCTAGGCTAACCTGCTTTAGCAGGGGGGTTGGACTAGATGATCTCTAGAGGTCCCTTCCAACCCCTACCATTCTATGATTCTATGATTCTATGATTCTATGAGATCTCTCATGTGACTGGAGCATTTCCAGCACACAAAGCACTTTTCAGATACCCTGCAAAGAGGTGACTCAGTACACAGGAGCATCTCTCCTCCTACCTCAACAGGCTCTTAGGTGCTGGGAGAGCAGGATATTGAAATACCTGCAGGCTTATTAGAGATTGCCTATTTGCATGACGGTAAAAGTGTTCTTCAGCCGTTTTTGGAATGACTAAAATACAAAATGCTTGCATTTCAGTGGTTATGATTTATATCTTTAGGATCAAAAAATCGAAAGAATTTCCTTACCTGAACAGCTATGAGAATTTTACAGCCTATGGAAGAGGTCACATACATACCTTCTCGTTCACTGGCTTCTGTGTGCAGTGACAGCTGGTCTGTCAGCTCCTCTGACCATTCGGTTTGTCTGTTCAGTCCTTTGGGTTCCATCTTTTATGTCAGGCTATTCTTACCTAACAGGGGCATCAGAATCACCAATTCCCCCACCATGTCCATGAGGAGCAAGAACAAAGAAAGGTAAAGGAAGCATACTTCACATCCTATCATGGATTTAAATAACATCATCATGTAGTATCACCCAGGAAAATTAATTTCAGCTGTAATAACAATGCCAGATTACCTCACTGATTTCAAAATTTCCCAAATAAAAGACAGATTTAGCAATGAAAAGTAGCAAATAAAGATGTGCAACTGGCCAGGAAAGACCTGGCCAGGGAGTGTCAGAGACAGAAGGCTTATGTTACAGTCTGTAAGAATCATGCAGTGGGCTGTCAGAGTCAGAGTAGCAAACACCTCTTGGACTCTTGAATTAAAGAGCTAAAATAGTAGTACACAAGCCAGTTGTTTTGATGGGCTGTGCTTTATGTGCTACATGAGCCTTGCTTCCCTTTATCCATGCTTTCTTTCCAAAGCTTGTACTGAAATAAAATGCTTCAGGAACCGACTTATTTTGCAAGCAATCTTTCAGTCTTCAGTATTGTATGTGAAAGATAGTTCAATCTTCTAGTGCTCTCCCACAATGTAAAAAATACTGGTTTACTATCTTCACGGTGTTTGTCTTTAATTTAAAAAAAACCCCACCACAATAAGATTATACCATAAAAGACAGACCATACATTCTGGCTCAGGTGGCTACTCCTAGAATCCCTCTTCCAGGATGACTTAGTCCATAACCTAAATTAGCACTCCCTAGAAAAAATTAGCTATTTCCCCTTAAAGCCTGTCTCTGCATGCCAGAAGCTTTTACTTAAACCTTTCTCAGCAGGACTGCCACCTGCCTCCAGGGCAAGGTCCCTCAGGCAAACAGTGTCAGCCTCTTACAGGACAGCAATAGCCTAACCTTGATTCCTGACAGTGACATACCTAGAGAGGCTGAGAGAGCTGGGATTGTTCAGCCTGGGGAGGAGATGGCTCAAGGGCATCTCAGTGTGTGTAACTATATGATGGTGGGAAGCAAACAACACAGAGCCAGGCTTCTTGGTGGTGCCCAGTGAAAGGACAAGAGGACACATACTGAAATACAGGAAATTCCATTTAAACATAAGAAAAGCTTTTTTCACTGCAAGGCTGGTATAACACTGAACAGGTTCCTGAGGCAGATTGTGGAGTCTCTACCCTTGAAGATAATTGAAAACCCAATGGGACAAGGCCCTGAGCAACCTGTTTTAGCTGACCCTGCTCTGAGCGGGGAGGACTGGACTAAACAGTTGCCAGAGACCTCTTCCCACCTCAACCCTTCTCTGTGGTTTTGTGTGAACGTCCACAGACTTGAAGATATTAAACTCATTACTCTGCTTTCTTGCAGATTTGTCATAGGATATACTAGAATTTGAACGCAACTCTCAGGCATATATGTTTGGGATAGGATGGGTTTACACTGAGACAACTCAGGAGAAGAAGTGCAATAAACTTGAAATACAGATGTATAATTTATGTTTGGACATCTGGTTCTGTCATGTGCTGTAAGGCTGACTCTCCACTGGGAAGCGAAAAGCAAAATCCCCCAGAACCAGCATAAAAACAATTAAAGACCATGTCACAGAAAAGAACTTGCACATATATTTGCCTACAGATTTTAGTGCAACTTGCTTAAACACTCTGTTGAATCAGGACTAAAATCCTGCAATACTAACAGGCACTTCACCTCTACAGGGTGACCTACTTAATTACACTAATACCTTTTAAGAGATTTATTCCTCTCCCGAGGTATGCATTTCCCCCTGGTGTTTTAGGAAAGCCTATGACAGATATTATGATGTGTTAAGTGAACTGCTAAAGATTCCAAATAGACCCAGATAACAAAGAACACTTTTTCTTTAATGTGCTTTAGAGGAGTAAAGTAAATATATCTGGAAATTTAAGAGCACCAGTTGAAGTGTTTATGAAGTTGTACATGAGCTATTTGGTTGAAACAATGCTTAACTGTAATTTAGTGGTCTTATTTGCAAAATTTTTTGTCTTTTTTATGACTTGTTTTGTATGGGACTAGGCAATTTACTGTGCTGTGCCACTATGAGTTAGAGTGTCATGTTATAATCTTAGATACACATTTTGTTTTTTCATATGTCAGCCCAACTTCTTCAATAGTTCTAGGAACCATTTTCCACAAGTAAGAGTACAGACAAGTATCATCAGCCTCATCTGCTCTTCTTGAAGTAACACAGAGGTTTTAGGCCAAAAGAAGTCCCTTTGAAGAGACTTCAATTGCCTAACCGAACCCTTTAGCTATTCATTTCCAGAAGAATGCAAAAATGTAACCACAACACAAACATCACTAATAAACATACCAGAGCTTATTCCTCCCATCAGATAGTGCTGAAAACAGTTGTCTTCCTAGCATGACCAAGGTTAGATGAGTTCAGCACCTGTCATGGCAAAATGTGGTATCTATTGAGTGTGTTTTTCTAAAGCAGGTGTTGAACTCCCTCGACCTTATTCGCATAGCTGGACAAATGGACAACTGTTTTTCCTCAACAAAGAGCATGTGTATGATCTTGACATAGAGTAGTTTGTGATTTTGAGAAAGCCTAAGAGTAAACTCTGAAGTTTGATCTAGTAATTTCAGTAAAGTGCAAATCAGCGCTGAACTAAACACTTTCTCCAAGCTAAACTTGAATTTTAAAAGGTTTATGATTGATTAACTTAGATTATGCCTCTTGCAAGGACATCAGTTCTTTTCTGTCTATTTGGCTCTTTTTTTCAGCCATCCGGAAACCTATAGCTGACCTCTCCCTTAAACATCCCCAGATGCACTTGTTTTTCAACCTCAACTACTTCTGAAATCTTTGGCACCTTAACCTCTGTAATACCATTCAGCACAGGGCTATCGCTTTCTCTAAGACTTGTGTCTTGGACATTTATATTAGATAGGCTTTCCTTATTTCACACCAATTCCTCCAGGAAGGGTAAGTGAATTTGTCCCATTTTGTAATGTACTGGTAATGTGATAATCACAAGCAAGAAGATTAATCTGAGTAGATGTCTTCTTCCTGATCTAGGCCTTCTTTCCTCCCAAACTATAATTGTGTTACCCTCTTCCAGAAGGAAAATATAGCATTCTATACAATGGCTTTTAATGGAAGTTAATAACAGTGTTGTTCACAAGGCTTTGCCCTTTTACTTTTTTTGTGATTTTCAGATGTTTGGTTCAATGGACCAAATAGTTACGCCTTAAATTTACAGAGTACCAAGTTGTACTGGAAGAAAACACATTTGAAAAGTCTGCATTTGTAGGCAATCATCAAATAGTAACGTTTTAACTTGTTTTCAAATCATTAAAATACATTAGCATTTATATGCAAGTATGAGATTAGAAGAACTGCAAATTGTACAGCAGTGTATAATAATGTTCACATACAGACATAATAAAAATAGTTAAATGCTTCTAAGATGTTAAAAGAACAGAAATTCTGTTGCCAAAGCAAATAGTATTTTACTGAGTAAAACTACTTAATGACGTCTTGTTTTTATTCCTATTCTTGTGATTTTGTATTCTCCCTGCCCCTAACTAGCCACCTGATATACAGGAATGAAGTAATTTTAATTTCTTTGTTTAATTTCATGAATGCCCATTGTGAGCCATATCTAAAATTTGGTTCATTCAGAAAAGACATTATAATGAGTGGGGAATTACTGCTGTATTTTTTATTTAAAAAAAGAGGATACGAAGTTAGTTCAAAATACGAACTAGGACTTTTCAAGATGTGCATCATGTGAAAAAATGAAACTATTTCCTACTTTGTCTATGTTCAGAAACAAAGGGAAGAAAACAGCCTTATAGTTTGCATACTGGACTGGAATTTGGGACATCAATACAGCATGTGTGAAATAAATGTCTGCTTGCTTTTAGTGGTGATGCTCGTGGACAGGAAGAGGTTACTCAGCTTTCCAAAAAAGATATGTATCTTGCTCCTGCTTTTGCCCATCTTTTTGCTTTCTGGCATAAAAGCTATTTCAGAAGGGAGCTAATTTCTCCCTCATTATATAGAACTAATTGCGAGTAATTACTTTTAAATGAAAACATGTGAAAACACATGAAAACACAAATAGATTACAGAAGAAAAGCAATGTATGTGTTAATGTGGTGGACAGTGGCTATTTGTCGTGCAAGATGATTGCTTTTTTCCTGGGAAGGTGTTATATTTTTTGAGCACTTGACTGTTCTGACGTTCACACTGTGGGTGTGTACACTTACACACTGCATATCACGGTCTTCCTTCCTGCCACAGGAGTAGGGCTGCCACACTGTTTCCAAAATTTGTAGTCAGAACATTCCCCCTCCTGGTCCTCTCCTACTACATGAGGAGTGGCTTACCCTGGTCCTGTCCTTGCTACCAGACCTTCTTGGTTCAGGTCCACCACCTGCACTCCTGAACAGGAGCACCTCATACATGATGCTTTAGTTGACAGTAGTAGAAAGGATTATATTTATATATTCCTACAAAGCCAACTTGGCCTTGTGGTCTGTTTGGTACATTTTTGCCGTGAAACAACTTTACCTGTGGTTAAGTGGGACTGAACAGCAGAGCCATCAGCCCAGGCAATGAGTAGTCAATGGATCTTTTTAGTAAGAAAAGCAGTTCTCACACTAAGAGGCTGCTCTGTCTTTTCTTGTTCCACTACAATGGAATTCACTGACTTGTTAGTGAAGATCTCTGCCAGACAGCAGTCCCAGCCCTTGGAGGAGCTGAACCAGTCCTCGACAGGTCAGCATGGAGCTCCCTCCTTCATCTCAGTGAAAATAGCCTATTTTTTTTCTGGCAAAGTCATAGAAACATAAAAGTCATGCTTAGGAGTCCTCCTGGGTGTCTCTCTGAGAGAAAGTCCAGCTTCCATTTTAGTCGGAAAATTATGATTTTTTTCTGACTAAACTACTCTTGCATGTTCTATATAATCCACGTCTTTTTTAAAAAATCATCCTTTTTAAAAAGGACGAAAAATACACGCAATTTTCCCTGTCTTTTGAAATTTGTGTCTCAAGGCTCATAAAGGGTCAGTTATCTCCACACAGAGACTTAGTGGGTCACAGATTACATTAAAACCTGTTAAGTCAGGCAAGGCAGCACAGTATGATCCGAACCTCCATTACAGCTCAGATGGCACTAGTGGCCTCTCTGCAGGATGTTTTAATCTCTGCAAACTGCAAAACTGCCATCTGGACTCCATTCACCCTCTCTGTAGCTGCACTGCGCAAATACAGATACTTTTAGGCACGAGACTGCTCTGTCATGAAAAAAAAGTCCTTCTGTCTTGATTCATTTAAAGGACACCAGGGCACTTTTCCAGCTACACAGTGGTATGCTGGAGGTACTGCCTGAAGTTACATACTGTGTGAATACATGTATAAATAAGCACACAAAGAAGAAAAGAGTTTACCGGTAACTGTGATTCTTTCAATTTGTGTTGTCTGTGGGTATACTTGCAGCTTCCTCCCCAACCTCTCTCTCCGGGGTGCCTGAAAATGTGCAGGATTTATGAAGCCAAGAGGAGCAGCTTAGGGCCATAGCACCGCTTTACGTGCATAGTCTTGCTTTCTGGGGAGGATAGCTGATGAAGTGGAGGTGCTGAGCATTGCTGCGAGTGCTGTCCCAGCAAAAAACTCCGCTCTGCTGTGCCAAGAAGCACATACATCGCGTACGCTGAAGAAGTCCAGCTACTGGTGAACAGCTTCCCTATTCTGGAAAAAGAGCTCAGTGCCAGGAAGCTGATGTTGCGGACACCCCTGCAGTGGTCCTCAGGGTGCTGCGCTGCTGCCAGAAGTGCTCATGGAATGATTACAAGATGTGACCCGGCTCTCTCCATCAGGTTAGCCATCAATACAACAGCAAATCCCCCTGCTGCTTGCCAGCCTTTTTAGAGCTCCGTAGTTTGAAATTACTCAGGTCTCACTGTGTGAAGCTTCCCTTAGCTTTCATCTTGTAATAGAACATTTTGTTCCATTACAGCATTATTGCCCAGCCACAGGTTTTGTGTTTAGGTTGCATTAGATATTTTGTTCAGTAATACATTTAAGGAACATCAGCTACCTTTGAACTAAAGATTTATGTAAATAGCAGGTATGAGAGTACTTTTGAAAATACAAGGAAAATAATTACTCAGAGGGGAACACGTAGAATTCTGCCTGAAACCAAAATAAGTGAGAAATTACACAGTTGAAACTGAGTTCCCTTGCAAATATACAACATCAAGTATTTGCTTGATTACTGTTACATAAAAGGCTTATAAAGTAAGCCTCAGTCAGAAGCTCAGCCAGTACAAATGCTGAGCTGCAGCAACTGAATTTCTGGACCAGGAGTATGAGTTTAGGGAAGGCAGAAAACATTTTCCATCTCCTAACCTTCTGTACAACTCTTGCTACTTTAACAATTTAAACTAATAGAGCACCTGGCCCCTACCGAGTCTCCATCTTATTAGAAACACATTGACTCCAACAGCTGCTTGGGAAGCCAAGAACCACATTCATAACTGGGGTATCTCATCCGACATCAGTGAGATCAGAACTTGGCTTTAGTCTTCCAAACCACACACCATTTTTTACACAGGAACTAAATGAAAATTAACTTTGAGTGTTACGCTAATTCTACTGTATTCAGAGACGGACACTGAACACTTCTCTTTGTCCAAAACTTCTCTTAATACCAACCTTAATGAACTATCTTCATGTGAAAAGCCTTTTGTCCACTGGTACAGAAGAAGGAAAAATTAGAGCTGCTTCTCCTTCAGCCTTGGGGTGAAGACAGCACTTGTGGCACTGAGTACCCACAACAGACCCAGGATTGCTGGACCAGGCAGGCAACAAGCTACTTTAGAACAAAGACTCAGGAGATATGCTTAAGCCTCTGTTTCCTGAAAATATCTAAGACCCTGACAACAGTTGGTATTTCTTAGTGGCAGCTGAGCTCTTATTTTGCAGCAGCAGATAGGGCTGGGCCTTCACACCACCCGCTGTCAGGAATATTATAGCCTAGAGAATAGTCTGGCTGCTTCTCATTGAAGCGTGGAAACTTGCTGTATATAATTTGATTTGTATGTTATGATTTTGTTTTGATTTTGGCTGCTGAATGAAAGTAGGAAGACAGAATAAGTTTTGTTTACTGGACAGAAAGTGTATTAAGCAAGATATGATGGAAACGATAATTGTATAGGTATTGATTGGTTAAAACTACTCTCTTTTTTCTTAATCTAGAAATCTTTCAGAGACTATTATTTTTAAGAACAGCTTTAAAATGAAGCTAGGACTTCTGGTAGAAGACTTTTTACAATTACATTTTCATTTTATGTGGATTTTGGATGAAAACTGTTTTTGTATTCATAACATTTTAATGGCATTTTGTTAATTCTCTATGGCATCAAAGTGCCCATAGTGTATAACTTGTCTCCTACACTATGTCAAAATTCTGGTCTTTATACATCAGAGCTTTCAGTCACAGACCTTATTTTTAATACCTGATCGAGATGTATTTTAGGTGTTTGCACTTTGAAGAGGTGGCTCCAATAAAAAATGTCCATAGCTTAATTTTCAAACTGAATCTCCCTCTGAAAATCAAAATCTTCTTAGTGCCTTAAATTCAGCTAATTATTCACTTTCAAAAATTAAGTCTGGTACTCCCAATAAATTAAATCAGAGATTTCTCTCTTTCTCAAACACAGGATGAAACCACAAATGCTGGACATCCCTCTTGCTGTGCCTGTGTTTGTGCATGTGTACGCATGCATACATATATATCACTTGTGCAAAAGTTATGAAGTTTTTCATAGCAAAGCTTCTCTAGCTACTTAATCATTTTTGTTGCTCCATAGATTGGGAGCGATATTTGCAGGGAGCTCTGAACAAGTCGACTTTTACATAATTATCAAAAAATCAGATTTCTGGAATATTTCTTCTGTGAGAAGTATTATTTGGAAAGTAGTTTTATGTCTTACAAATAATAGACTTTTAATTAACCTTTCTTTTCACTGGCCTTTTTAAAAAGAAAAAATAAAGAAAACAAGGACATGCTGCTAGAATTGATTATGTTATTTATTACAGAGCTTTTAAAAACATTTTCATAAATGGTTGTCTAATGACACAAAGATTTAGATCCTGCACTCTAACTTGAGCTTGCTCTGATGATCTTATCTATAAATGATTAGCAGGTTTATGGGATAGGAAAAAGTGGAATTTTCTCTGGTTTTCAGTACAAATCACGCCCAGAACATGTTCTCTGGCATCCTGAAAACTAAAATAGAACAAGAATGTGTTTCTTATTATGAAATATTAATCTAAATTGAAGTATGTTCACCCTCTGGGTGTTCTGTTCTGATTTTTAGTGATTGCCAAGTATCTCTATAGATGACTGATTTGGTGTGTGCTCTACCCAGCATTCAGCAGTATAAGCACTAGAAATATGTAATTGCGTAACGTTACAGAAATGGGATTTTGCTAGTGAGACATGAACATTAATTGCAAATAAGAAAAAAGATGTTTTTACCTTGTCCTCTAAAGAGTGAAACTTATTATGAACCTCCCCCCTCCATGTGCTATCGTATACAAGGGCACATGCAGCTCATTAATGCACTAAATACGCTGACCACGCCTCACAAGGCAGTCGCTTGAAAAAGCCATTCACTGGTATAGAGCCAAAATGTTTTTAGAAGAAGAAGAATCAAAATTTCACTTTGGGTCAAGAAATGGTACTGTTAAAGAAACAGGTGCTACTTTGTACTCAGATATTAAGAGTTTGACTGCTAGTGCCAACAACTGTCTTAGATCACAGCCAACAAGAAAAAATAAAATACATGTCTATGTTAGAGGTCTACTCTCTAAAATACATGCAAAATATGTTAGGCACTTATTCACAGATTTAGGATGATGCTTCTGATATGCCTTTTGCTTTGGGGGCCTATTAGCAAAAGCCTTTCTTATGACTTTTGAAACTTTAGAGAAGATCCTATGTTATGGCACAGTGAAGGGGAGCAGTTTACGTACATTTTTAGATACTATGACAAGACATTGCTTTACATATTATTAAACTTTAAAAGCAGAGCCCCTTTCTTACCCGAGATGAGGTACGTGTTATCTGAAGGGAATGTATATGACAATTACTGAGTAAAATCAGTAACAGAAGTCTCAGTAGGTACTAAATCTTATAGCCATAGTAAAATTGTGCGATATAGAAATGTTAAGAGGCTAATCAACCCCAAAAATATATCACAATTTTAGCATTTCATCATGTTTTAATTTGAGAAAACATGTTAGTGTCTGTCAGTTTATATCTACAATGGTAGTTGCCCTAACATCTGATAGAAAGGTTTTTTGAAAGCTAGTCCAAAAAATATTCCTTATGGTTAGAAATAATGAAAAAGATCATTATGTATGTATGCAGATGAGAACACAAATGCCTTTATCTTTCCTAAATTGAGTGGGGAAAGGCTCAAATAAAGAGTGAAGTAATGTTGGCAATTTGATGAAAGCATGCAGTACACAGGCAGAGTTGCAGAGGCAATGCCCTCATCAAAAATCATACTGGAGGGATAAAGGATAAGAAATGGATATCAACAAAATGCTGGAAAAGACCAGCAAAGCAAACAAAGAATTGAAATCCTGTCATCTCTGTATCACTTGCTTATATACGGACTGAATCTATTCAATGCCAAAGTAGTTAGGTCTACATGTTGCAGAGGAGCAGAGGCTACTTGATTTTCACATTATAACTATTATCCCATTTTAACTTACTAAGAATACCCATCAGGATACCACTTCAATATGTGCAAAATAAAGAACTAACAGCAGGACTTTATGATTTGGAGTCCTGCAGTTTGCAGGCTCCATTAATTTCTTTGTGGGTTGACAAACGAGAGCGGTGTGAAGTAACTTCTAAGAAAAGGCAGTCTCTTCAGATTCCATTCTGTCACTCTCTCTACCAACTGTCTAGTGCCCTTCACAAGTGCCACCTATTTCTTTAAAGCCAACTGCAATTCTAATGTTAAACAAAACACAAATTAATTTACAGAGAGAGACAGTTGTTGATACAGAATGCTAAAGAACCATTTCTTTCTGTGTTTCTGCTGGCGAGATCCACAATGGCATTTCATGATTCTGGTGTGATTCTCATTGCTAAAAAAAATATGCTTAGTTTTGAAGCCATAGAAAGTATTGGTGCTACACGATGACACTTATTTGTAAACGGCTATCAGAAAAGAAGACAAAAATTAACCTGCATGAACAGCTGTTACAATTCTCCTTCTGCTTTCAGGGGTTGATTATTTTCAGTTCCTCAGGGAAAAGTCATCCTGTTGTCAGGCCTGTTCATTACTCTTATATACCATCCCTAAAAGGTTCCTGTTGCATGAAGTATGCACCAAGCTTTCTGTGGTGATGCACTCTCACTGTAAGATAGCTCTGCAAGCGAGTGTGCAGCCCTGCTCATTGCGCACTGACTGACCCTACAGGAAATTTCTGCTGCACATGATCAGGCTTTCACCACGCACATCTTTGTGACTAAAGGTGCTACTCGTTGTGGACTAAGATTTTTCAGCTAATTTTCCTGCAGTTGCTGTGTATAAAATGCTGGGAAAAGAATTTTCTTACAGGGAAAAATATCTGACTGAACTGAAAAAATGCTGGAAAGGAATTTGCTCCAACTTTGTCCCCTCATAGTGTATATACAGAGTATTAATCTTCAGACAGGCGAAGGATGATAACTAGTGTGAGCAGGCATGCACTACAATCAACAATGATTTAATTCCATTCCAGTTCTGACATTTAAAAACATTATCCCTTCCAAGTATCATCAATCAAATCCTTGTTTAGGAAATACCAAATTAGTTGCTGTTGCTAAAAGGCTATCGATAGATTTTTATATTTAGGGGTAATATTCCACTGCTCTTTTTTGTTCAGATTTGGTTGTTGGCTATTAGCTTTTCAATAGGAATGTTACAAAAGGCTTGTTCAGCATATCTCTATCTTCAGACTTGAGATGGAAGGGAACCATCTGCAGAGTGTAAAGTATCCTTGGCATGACCATGATCTTAGAGGCAGCTGCTCTCCCACCCATGAGAGAGGGAGATGGTTTCAGTGCCTGTGATTTCCTTCTAAATTATTTGAAGTTAATGTTATTCACACAAGTGAATGGGGTTATTTTGGCACGTAAGTAATCTAATTAAATTTTGATCACTAACTGGATAACTCTATGGTTTACTAAACAGTCTAGTGGGAAAAAATAAATGTGTTCCATGCCTATAAAGAATGAATAGCAATAAGATATTATTCTTCAGTTAGGAGCTAAATTATTTAAATCTACCTTGAGTTACCTCACCGAGTTTAGTGTAGCCTGGTAAGGAGAGGAAGGGGAAGTTTGAGCCTGTTTCCCCTCTAAGCCAATTTATAGTTCATATACTTACACTCAGTTTATAGTAGTTTTCTTCCACTTGGTATATTACAGCTTAGTTTTTATAGATAATAGTACTGTGTTTGGACAGATTAGGTCCCAGGCAACTTTGCTGCACATTTTGTGGCCTCCTACATAGTAAGTATCCTCCAACGAGTATCACAGGTTTGCACAGTTGAACGAAGAATGCATTAAATACAGACAAAGCATGACCATTTTAAAGTGTGGTTCTGTGTATAAGTGGTAGAAAACACTATGAATGTTTGAACAATTTTGTTAAGATGAGTGAAATAGGCATGTGTGAGCAGCTGGTTAACTGCTTCATGAAATGGCTGCTCCATTAAACTGATCTGAAATTGCACCAATTTTCTCCAAAAAAGTCTGGCACCTGTTCCAAGCTACATTTTTTGTGGCCTGATAACAATGTTGAGAATGCAGTGGTCCATGGATTACATTGTATTTTTCTAACTGAATGCTTCAGTCAGACTTGAACTTTCAGTCTAATTCAATGCCCGTTAAAATAAGTTGAGAGAGCTTGAGAGATTTCAATAGGCATTGAATATACAAAAACCTTAGAGAGTTCTTTATAGAGGCACTTCCTCTAACATTACTCTTACTTAACTTTAAAGTTGCATTTTCTTATCTTGTACCACAATAAAGCTACTATTCAGGAAAGATTTGCAGCATTCCTATGAAATATGTAGAAATCAAAATATACCCACTAAGCTGAAATGCAAAGTAACTTTCCGGGGGCAATGAGTCCAATTGATGTCAAAACCATAATCAGAAGCAGTACAGACATCTGCCTAAACCTCTAAGCTACAATAAAACACCTTTATATCAAAATGCTTTTCTAAATTGGTTTCTTCATCTGTAACACTGAGGATTGCATTACATAGCAAGGATTATCTCCGTTACTTCATATGAACGTACCAATTAATACTGGTGGGTGTTCATTTAAGTTTGGTGAATGGTTTCCTGGAGGAGTGGTTTACTGTGGAAAGGTTCAGACAAAGCTAGTGTCAGTCGCTAGAATTACAGGACTAATCTAAAGCTGATTTGGAGGATAAATGGAATTTTTCTAATAAATTTGGATGTGTTTATATTGATTCTTCAGTGTAGTTGTGCATGACAAGGTCATCTCTGGAGGAATTAACATGGGTATCCAGAAGAGGATTAGCTTTGCAGCAGCATGCACTGTGGTAACAAAGTTACTCTGCTGTTTCTGTAATTTGCAAACAGTCTTTTGCAAAAGGAAAGAATATGTGAACAATGGATCACCTCATCTCTTTCTCCTACCTTGACAGCTTAAGATAAGAAAGGGGTTTTTTGGTTTGGTTTTTTTTTGCTTACTTTGGGTTTGGAATTGTTTTTTTATTTTTGCTTATGCTCCTCATTTGCATTAGAGTATCCTTTCTTGTCTACTCTTCTTCCCTATGTTCCAATGTCTTCACATCCCTTCTTTTCCTTATCATTCCCCATTTTCCTCATTCCCTGTTTCTACTTCTTTTTGCTTTCATCAACAGTTAATTCAAGTCTCAAGTAAACTCTCCCTTCCTTAGCCACTCCTCATATTTAGTGTTTTGCCTCAGTCTCCGCCAGCTGTCTCTACCTCCTCTATAGTTGTTCTCTATTATACCACTTCTAACCTCCCTTTATAATGCTCTCATTCTCCTATGTCTTTTCTTCCTAGTTCTACTGTCTTTGAACCCCCTCTTCCTACCCTAAAAATAGTGAATAGTTTCTGTTCCCCGTTTTCAGTTTCCTACTCCTTGTCTGACATTGTTTCCATGGTTTTCCTCCCTTCTTTCAAGCTGTCTCAAGGCTGTCATGCTTGCTCTTCCCTGCTCTTCCTTGTGCTCACTTCTGGCCCTCCATTCCTCTTTCAAAACCCCATGTATGTCACACTTTTCTCTGCGTGGCTATTGTTTCCTGACGGTTCTGGTTACATATCGTGTACTCCCGCAATCGGCACACATGGGAAATGAGACATTTTGAAGAGACTGCTGCAATTCGATACTGAGAACAGGCACTAGAAGGAGAGATCACAGCTCCTCCAGTGGATAAGAGACTGGTGCTGGACCTGACAGTTTGTTTTCATGATCAAGATGAACGTGAACACATCCCATGAAACGCATCTCTGTGTTAGAATCTCGTGCATCTCGTGCACTTCCCACCCATGATTCATGCTTTTGAGTGACCGCTTTTTCTTTAGCGTAATAGGCATTTGAACCTGAAGTTGACAGATTTCTGTAATGAGACCAACTCTTATGCTCTTAATTCTGACAATTCTTTTTTTTTCAAACTTTCTGGCAGTCACCAACTAAAGAACTTGAAGGAATATTGAACTTTCAGTGAAGCATTTAAGTCCAATTTTAAAAGTAATGACAATCTGAAGGCAGAGTATCCTTGCCTTTTGTATTAAAGACTGCAATATACCAACTAGTACATCAAATTCTGCACGTTGATAAGCCAGCCTCAGCCTGTGCAGTTTCCTGCTTATGGCAGGAGTTTTTGTCTGCAGAAGACACTTAAATACAATATACCTCATTTTGAACTACTGTATTTAAAGAATAATTGTTTCTCCTTTGAGGAAGGTATTTTCCTAGTGACAGATCAGTGGAGCTTCCGTAAAAAGAAATGCGAAAGTGTGTGTGGGCTATGCTAAAGATTTCCTTTTATCAGTTCATAAGGGCAGCATATTCTGACACGTCTAGCAAAAAGCTGGAATTGCCACTCAAGGGCTTGGAAATGGTGTCATCACTGGGCAGAATTAGCCATGTTCTGCAGTCGGCAAAACAGTTGCTATTTTTTTGTCCTCAAAACATATTTAACACAACTTGCCACTTAAAAAATTTGGATTTCAGTTATCATAACAAGAGAGAATTTTCTCAGCTGAAGAGAGCTTCAAAAGGTGAAGCATTTCCCTATTGTGCATGAAGCATGTCCCTATTGCCAGCACTGCTCTTTCCTGAAGCTGCTGCTGGCTGAAGTTACTGTTGTAACAGATCTGTGGACCATATTATGAGAAGAAAGGTCAGATAAGCACTGATACATTCTTCTAGTGTGCTTAAATATATCAGTAATAACTATGAGATTCTAACCTGGTGAGCTAGACTTTGTGCAGTTGCCAGATACAGGAAAGTTTGTTCTGTTCAACTTTAATTTAATTCGTCTCTCTAGTTTCTAATATAATCAACATTGCTTTCTTTAAAATAATCTCGTTTCACGAATTTTTACTGAAGCTGACTGCTCCAAAGCGATGTAAATGAACTTCTGACCTCTGAGGTTGAAAGAAGGGAGGTAAAAGATATTTGGCCTGTAGCACTCTACAGAAGATACAAAGCCAGAATGTTGCCAAGATACTGGTGAGAGTTAGTACATAAAGCAAGTCAAAAAAGGGGGGCGAATGTCAGCCACAGGACCAAATACTGACAGGTATCAATAAGAATTCTCTTTTACAGTGTCAATATTTTTGTTTTACTTTGTAAAAACATTTGCCCTCTGCTGTCCTGCAAAAGGCATTATTAGAAACACATTTTCAAATGATATGAAGAATCACATCCAGAGGTGGTTATTTCAGCAAATGTATTTCACTTAATTTCGACACACTTAATTGGGACAGGTGCTTTACTGAAAAAACTTCTAGAAAATCAATTCACGATAGTATATAGAAAAGTCTGGGACTTAATTAGGACAGTAGTCACAAGTCTTCCTTAATGAGGTGTATTTGGCCAGTGCCATGGGTTTACATGGTGTTTAACCAGGTGTTTAATATGTGTGAAACACTAAACTTCAATCTTTTCATAGAAACATTGCCAAACAAAGATTTAAAGAACAATAAATGAAATTAAAGATTATTATTCTTATCTCCTTTAGCACTTTATTTCATGCTGAGCCTTCTGCTCCATTTTGTGTGTGTATTTCAGCATCGGGTCTGAGAAACACTGCAGATTTCCATTTGTATACGTGAATGCCAACATTATAAAAAAAAGATAATTTCCTGAACAAACTAGGGACTTGGAGGGCAGCAGGCTTCCAGATTCTGGAAGGTCACATGTGTCATTCCATTTATGTTATTTTAGCTCTAATGTCCAAGCCTCAAATTGCTCTGCAGTCCAGGCAAATGCACAGGCCTGAATTATTCAAAATTACTGAAACACCATTCAAGCAGCTTTTTCTAGCAGTAGATACTTTGGTGTGAAGATTGGGAGTGCAGCTTTACGTGAAAGAGTTAGCCCATAAATTCCTGCCCCAGTACCCACAGGACAGGGACACGTTTGTTTCCTTCCATGAGACTTCCGCCAGGAACTGCAGAGTGCTAGTCAGTGAAGTTCAAGGACTTTAACCATTTTAAGACAGGTTTCCCCAAACTGTGAGATTTTAAAAGTAAAATACACTCTTTGTCATTGCTTGATATTTACATTCGGAGATCCTATCTACACAAGAAACGTATTTTTTCTGTACAGCCTGAGATATGAATTCAAACTGATGCAAAGACAACTTATGCTGAGCAAATAATTTGGTTTTTTTTTTAATGTGTTCTTTGATTTGGTTCATTCATTTTGAAAATAGCTAACTGAAAAGTGATTCTAAAATTTAATGTCTGTAAGGAAAGTCCACAATTAGACTGGTGTAACTGGGGAAAAATACTCTTCGTTTTCAACCTCAAAAAGGATAGCATGATAAGTTAAAACTGGAGGTTTTGTATGCCCTGCAGCAAAAGGGGTCAAGGAGACCATGAAAGAAGATTTGAGAAAATAAAAGATTTTCCGATGGGAGATTATTCTTCAGTTCTCTGCTAAAGTACATGAAGTTAAATCTTTTGCATTCTCTATTCTGGACCAGTTCTTTTCAAGGCATTTGGATGTCTAAACACGGGGGATAGGTTCCTAAGATACTTCTGGTGTTGTGAACTCACAGTGAAATCAGTCCTTGGAAACCATAAGAGACAGCTAGAAATAATCTTTTAAAAACCAACACAGTACTGAAGAATGTGATCACATTTACTAGGGAGAAACTGGACTTCTCCCTTCTTGCTTTTCTTGGTGAAAACACAGAACTTCAAAGCCAACTTACTTTTTCTCCTCACCTTGATACTCTCAGCTCCATAGACTGCTTAAGTCTGCTCCAGTGAATCAGAAGTGTTGGAAAGAGGAACTCCAGTTGCTTTGCACAGCAAGGACCTTGAGAATAAATGTTTTCCTATTCAGCTGTGAGCAAAACTCAAGAAACTGGAGGACAGAGTCATCAATCATGGGATGCTTTGATATTCATCCTGCTTTGCGCAGTCTGAAAAATATTCTGCTTGCAATAGAAGAGAGAAAGAAGGAGCAAGCTTGTACGAATTATTATCGAGCGAGTTGCCTTCACACGTGCTCGGCTTTTCTAGGGACTGAAGGAGACACTACCATTATTCTGGCCTGCTTTGTCCCCATCTGGAGCTGAAATGGTTTTTGAGATAACTAGGGCTATCTCCTGAGGCATTGGCCTGTAAAAGGACGAAAACCAGGAAGCAGCTCAAGACATCAACAGAAGACAGAGATCCAACCTCTACCGCTCCTCCATGTAAAGCCAGTTCTGTCCCCGTAGCCATTATGGTATACCCATAGAAGAGTTTTTCACACACGTGATTAGGGGGGCATACTCTTGAGGCCCCTCATCTTTTTTTATTTTTGCAAGTTAGATCTGCAGCCCTCATCTCAGTTCATATATAGAAAACGTGACCTTTAATGCCTTTCAAACTAATACACGAAGCAGTTATATTTGGACAGCAGCATAACTGGAGAAGTGTCCAACAAAGTGTGCCAGTAGAACTCCAGCATATTTCCTATTTTAACAGTCTGTAATTTGAGTGTTTGTTCTCCTGAGTGCCTTCAAATTATGCCAATTTCTAGAGATTAGAGTCTAGGCTAAGTACTCTCCATGAACAGATATACAGCGGATCTCTGTTTTAGTTGGAGTAAGGTATATATTTGAAGTGATTGCTCATTGCCTGAAAGAGCTATTCAGCTGGCTACAAAAAATGTGGTTTTGACATGGGAATGTTCCTGTGGCATTGTTTTACATAGCAGTGGTTGAATCTGAAACTTTAGATTCTCTTTGGACACTTTAGCTGTGATGTGGTTTGAACTGGAGTACCCAAGGCTCTTTTTGATTCCCTAGCAATGGAGAAGTAAAATATTATTGCATGTTTTTGATGTCCAGAGAAGTCTACGTTACTTTCTGTGCAAGATCACCTTGTTATGTTGCAGGCACATTACTTTCCTTGTAAGTAATGAGAATTAATTTATTTTTCTGGTGCAGGACACCGAATTAAAGGAGTCAAGCTTATAAACTTGAACTTAGTCTAAATCACTCACTGGAAAACATTTATGTTTACAGACAGAGCGGTGACTAAAGGTTAGTAAAAGTCTCTTATTAATCCTGTTTCATATACTGACTCAAAACATAATCATGGGCATATCCCAAGATCTCGTCTGCTTCAGGCAATGCAGCTAGAAATCAGGTGAAAAAAAAAAAGCATTGTGAATGTTGCGCTCTATATACAGCCTGAGTGTTCTTTGAATATGTTAAAGTTCTTGAAACATGTAGATGAACTGGGGATGTATTACCACAAAATGGTTATGTGCATGGGTGGATTACCACACTCCTTACAAAGTAATGCTGCCTCCTGATAGAAGAAAGAAATCAGAAAAGTCAGCTACTCATTTACATGAGCATATAGAACTAGAAATAGACTAAGGAAACACATGTAACAAAAGATTCTGGATTTTATGATTTAATTCTTTTGACAAATAGATATGTTGCTGATTCCGAGAGACTGATGTGGTGCAATTGCTGCTGCAGATTAAGTTCATAAGGCAGTGAGCATTTTTCAGACCATCTTATTCACCATTCATTGTGAACACAAATTAGCTTAATTTTAGCTAGTGGGGAATGTTCTATTTACTAGATTTTATCTCACATATAACTAGAACTTTATATTGAAGGAATTTCTGATGTATATTTTTAGCTGAGTTTTTAGATTTGAATTAGACATTTTTGAACCATGAGCAGTGGCTGCAAAAAAGATGATCTGGCTTTTTTTGTGAAAAATACAGAACTGCTAAACTCCATTTCTGACAGTTCTTAGATGAATTGAGGCAGTTTCTTTTGGAATTTTGCTTGAGTAAGTCCTGTTGGCCTAGTTTTGCATGTCTTCAGTAAGAACAACAGTGTAACTGTGGTCTGTTCTTAGCCTGTCACAACACAAACGGCCTCTTGAAAGACCTGCAACGTCAACTTCAGTACGCTGTATGAGTATTGACTTTAACTTTGCTTAGTCAAGAACATTGTAAAAAGAAAATTGCAGATAGATGGAAAAAAGGCAGAGACTTCAGAATGAAAAGATTCAGTTGTTTAAAAATAGGTTGGGTCCTATGTGACTCTTTAAAAAAAATTAAGCTGCAAGAGTCATATTTTTAGAAATAAAATAGCTCTACTGTGCAAGTTTTGCTTTCTTCCAACAGAATGGTGTTGTGTTGAATTTCAAGGCTGACCCTGGAAAGCATCTTAGGTGGCAAAGCAAAGATCAAGGCCAATGTCAAATTTTTCTAATTTATATTTCTCCAATGCTTTCAGAGTCTGGAGGCAAGATAAAGTCTGACTGTATTGAGGGTATTATGTTCCCACATAAGTCTCAAGAAGAAATTTCTTGGGACTAAGAAAATCATTGAAGAAAAAATCCCTTATTCTTTTTGGCATAGCATAAGATGTGCATATGTGAAGTGTCACTCAGACGAGGCTTTTCAAAATCTCCTGTTTCAGACTGATACTCATGACTGTGGCGGGTATCCCCGAATAATGAAATTGCTATCAGCAAATGACCCTCTTGTCCAGGATTACATGAATGCCACTGTGCCGTGCTGAAAGAAAAAAATGAGGTCGTATTTCACTTAAGGGCAGAATGAAAGCTGGAACTGGTTTTGTATTTTTCCCCGTATTTGCTTTTCCTCCCTCAGTCATATCTGCATGGCTGATGGTTAACAGGGTGCTTTGCTTCTATATGAGGAAGCATTTGTTATTGCTTGCTCACTATTTTCCATAGCAACACAATGTCTCTGTTTAAGATCCAGTGGAGATGAGCAAACAGAAAAGCCTTTAAGAAGCAGTTTGTAGAAGCAGCTAAATTAAAGTTAACTCTTTCAGGTTAACTGTGCAGTCAGAATGTATTCTGGTATTAAAAAATGTCTTGTTGATGTTGACTCTTGTCAGAGTGCCCTCAATCTTTAAGGACAAGAATGGCCATATTGGGCCAGATCCACTGTCTGCTTAGCACAGAAAGCCATCTCTGCCAGCACTGGATAGTGGATTCCTGCAGAAGAACACAAAAGCAGGGCAGGCATGACATGATAAATGTCCTGCTGTACCCTTTCCCGCCTTCCCTACCCAAGTTCCTACAAACTGCAGCTGAGGAACTTTCTTGACTAGAAGAGGTGTCTGTGTTTTAAAATGCAGGTATGTACAAAGTGGTTAGATTGCAAATAGTTTTATTCTTTGTTTACTCCACTAATGGCAAGAGACAAATCATAGCCTCTCTGGTTGCACACTGCACTCATGGAACTCATGTAAGAAAAAACAGACACAAGTCTGAGATGGGAAATAGAGACTATTTAAAAGGTTCAAATCATTTACTGAGGCTTTTAAAACCACCGAATGAGTATAGAAGTACATAGCATAAAAAAGTCTATACTGACGACCATATTTTGTTTACAAAGAATTAGAAGATCAAGTGAAGAGTAAATTAAGACTCATGTCAGGCTGTGAAAGGTGAAGTATCCTAGAGACATACTGAGCACATGGAAAAGGCTACAAAAACATTGGTACAGATATACACAGCAAAGGATTTGTGCCCCAGTCTGGACACTGAAGTACGTGCAGGACTGTGCACAGGTGCTGCTCCTGTAGCAACATTTCATAGAAGCAGTAGTCGTTTACAACCTGCATTTCTTTAGAATCATTTTCCCTAGCACAGACCACATTACCTACCTGGTAATAGCAATAGTAGCTAAGAACCAGAGACAGGCAAAGAGCGTTACCTGGACACTCTTTTCCGTCATTGTAAAAGATTTTGAAATGAACAGACCATTTGCCTGCACTGCCAACTGTCATAGGTTTTATTGTAAGTCCTTTCATATATGAAGGGTGCTTTAAGCCCTAAATCCTGAAGTCATTTGCTATATTGTAATATCTGGAATTTACTTTCCTTTCCCTCATGTTTATATCTCTCGTGACTGCAGAAAAAACCTTGAAAACACATACTCTAAAACCATAGAACATAACTGAACAAATGAAAAGACTTACCAATTTTTAGCTCCCATGATTACCAAGCCAAACCCAGTTCACATGAGCCTTGTTCAGGCACGCCTGCCAACACCTCAAAGAGTTGTTTGACTTGCTGCAACAGCCCCAACTCTGCATCAACCTAGCCTTTTTCTTCGGTGTCTGCCCAGCCAAGGGTGCTGTCATTACTGTAACAATAGAAAACATCCTAAAGTAGTAATGTACTTACTTACTCTTCATTTTTGAAAATGAAAAATTGCCACTGCTTTGAAAATAACATTTAAAATAAATGTTAGCTAATCTCTGACTGCTCACTAGCAGCTCTTGGGTTTATAATGTTCATTTTCTGTTTAACAGAGATAAATTTGGATTTCAAGTATAATGCTCTGGTATTTCTAACCATTAGAAACTATATGGAGGTAGTTTGTAAATACTAGGGAAACAGGCACTGTGAGAGCAGCAGCACTCTGGTGAAAAGGGCACTGAGTACATCAGGACACAAGGAAGAGTTGAGACTTAAGTCCATAAGCAAAACTGTATCTTTTTGTCAGCTTTATATAACCAACAAAAGAATACTATTCTCTCTGATTTCTGGTTTTAGTCACCTTTATTTTCATGGTTTATTTCATCACCAGAGCAACACAACTGAATAGCAACCATTTTACACATATCTTAGAGCTACTGTATTGTATCAAAGTATTTATATAGGTATTATAATTAGGATTTTTCCTCTGCTACAACAAAATTGTGGCCATTTAAAAAAAAATATTTAAAATTTAAAATAGGATTAATCAAGCCCAGTGATACAATTATGAAAATATCAAGCAACAGTGAATGATAATATAGGGGTTTTACATCAAAAACATTAAGTTAATGGAAGCAACAGACTAACATGAAACAAGTAGCAATGCAAAAGAGAGTAGGGAGAAAATAAAAAATGCCCAGAAATGCAGGTCTTCAATTTAAGCATGCAACAGCAACAGAACAGAAGCAAGGAGACACACAGAAAAGCATACCGCAATTTGTGAAATAATTTCTATTTTCACAATGCAATCTGACAGTCTTTCTGTAATAGCTACAAGGGATGTTTTTTTGAGTAATGTACAAGTTATACAAATATTTGTTTCTTGTAATAATTGCTATTTTTTTACCCAGCAGGTCAATGCGATAAACATTGGATAAAAATAACTACCTAAAGTCTGAATCAATTGCTAAAATTTCTTTACATGTGGCTGAATCTATCATTAAAATCCAGACACACTGACAAAGTACCTCAGATCCTCTGTGATGTTAGGGCTGTCAGCTTACCACTCACGAGGTCTGAACAACATTCATCTTTCAAGCATCCGTTCACAGATCTGATACATACCTGCACCAGCTGCAGAAATTTTGGCTTTTTGCTGTATGGTAGAACGCAGCTCTCACTGCTGCCACATCTCAGCCAGTCCCTGGGGCAGCAGCCAGGCCTGGATGTTGTGCGGCAGCAGGCTGGGCTGAAGGGGTGGCTGTGCTGCACAGGGCAGTGACAAGTTGGTGGCCGTGCCACACAGGGCCGTGCCAGAGCACCTGGGCCCGCTGGGGCACCCGGGCCAGCGGCACCACGCTGGGACCTGTTGCTTCACCCCTGTGAGCTGTGTGGCAGAGCCCTTTTTTGTTTGCCATGCTGTCCTTCAGGAACAACACTTTCTTCTCACTGGGACCAGGCATGGGTGAACATCCACAATGTTTGAAAACAAATTAAGGGAAGTTGAATGTAAATTCAAAAATTGAAAATAAATAAATAAATTTAGAGATTCTTACCACTGTGATGTCTTCCAGGGGCTCATGCTTCCCTCCTGAAGTTGCCAGGGTCTGGAGCTGCCTTTCCTCCCTCAGCCACCGCTTGCTGTCTGCAGTGGGCAAACCCACAGATTTCAGCCAGCTCGGCCCTTCACCCAACATCTCAGCTGCCGGAGCAGAGGGTGAGGCTCTCCCCAGGGCACTGCACCCAGTTCCCTGGGGCCGGCCACCCATGGCTGGGTTGCTGCAGCCCTGCCGTCCCCTCAGTGGCCTCAGCACCAGTGGACTGCCTCCATGCGTGGGGCTGTTTCCAAGCTGCCTCTGCTTCACCCTCAGCATGCCAGAAGGGCAGAGTGATACACAGCACCCTCGCAGAAAGAGCGGAAGGCCTGAGAGAAACCCTCTGCTCTCCCCATCTCCTTGCTTTGGGCAGCCCCAGCTTCTCCAGGCTCCCACCGCCCTACTACCTTATGGATCCATGACAGGTCTCTTTGTCTCAAGGTATTACATGTATTTATTATGCTCCAATTAAAACTTAAGAGTATGGTTTCAAAAGGCACAGCAGGCCGATCTAAAGCTCCCTGCTGCCAAAGGGGGTGTGCACGCTCACCCGCCTCCTCTCCCCTCCTCACCGTCAGGCTGGTGCTGGAGCTTGCCAGAGCCATTCTTATGTGCCAATTCCATTAGCTAAAATGGCAAAAAATCTACCCAAAAAACTCACAATGAAAAATTGAAGAAGTCTCTGCTATACTAATGAGTTAAATTAGATCACAGAAGGGCCCAAAGCGTGCCAGAGCAAGTGTGAGAAAGGAGGTGCGCAGCCAGCAGCAGGAGGAGTGGGAAGAGGAGGGAGGAGAGAGTAAGTCTCCCCTTGACCATGTTTAATCAGTTTATTGAATTTCAGTCTTTGCTTTATTTTGACTCTGAAACCCAAGCGTATCAGCCTGGCATTGTCGGGTCTTTCCCCTTGGTCACTGGTACGTGCCAATGGAGTGCTGCCTCCATTTTGTGGCTTGACTTCAAGCAGCCATCACTGCTCCTCTCACTGCTCACAACAGCTACCAACAATGAGTTTTCTTATTTCTGAGACAAAAAAATTTCCTAGGACAGGAATTAGTTTTATAATATTTAGGAACTGATTTTACCTTTATGCTACAATGGCTGAAACGCAGCCTGAGCCCCTTTAATGAATGAAGAATAGAACCTGCCACAATCCCTAGATGTGCACATCCCCAGGGTTTTGTTCAGAGACACATCCTTCTAGAGAGTAATGTTAGCTTTCCTTGTGCAAGTCAGTGCACTCATACAAATGCCTGTGACTTTTCTAAAGTGGGATGTGAATATGATTCTTAAAAATCACACAATAAAACCATGAGAAAAATGCTGTGCAGAAGAAAGCATTATAATCTGCATATGGATTAATCTAATAACATGATCTAATAATGTGTTCGTATTGGCAGAATCTTGGAAAGCTCTCTTGGATGAGATAAAATTTAGCAACTAATGAAACATATCTTTTTATGTCTCTCCTGGAAAACTGGAGAGAGCCAATCCATTACTTTTTAGCTTTACTCTTATCCCTCTTCCCACCCCACAGACAGAATGGTTTCTATAAGTGCTGAAGGTAGATTGAAGAGCTTCTAGTATAAAGACATAGCAAAATGCAGTGGTTAAAGTTTAAATCAGCAAATTTTAAACAGGAAATAAAATATATATTTAACACTGAGGGAAATAACTACTGGACCAGTTTACCGCCGGCATGGAAAACTCAGTGTGTTTTGCACTCCTTTAAATTTGAATTGGTTGTCTTTATAAAAAGATATTTTCTAGTGAAGTTCTTGGGGTAACCATGGAAATTGCCAGATAGGATAGGCAGGAGGTCAGGTCAGGCCAGACCATTGTAACCAACCCTTTTTACCACAAGTCATGATTTTCATGTACCTAACCAGCCATAGGCTGATAGCCTTCCAGACAAGCAGTACATTTTCTAACAAAGTTGACACAAAGTGTTCCTTCCCTGATTCCATTGAAGAGTAAATGCCTCCAGCGGCCTGCGGAGAACTGGAAATTTGGAGTATACTCTACAGTTAAGGCCAAATACAGTTAGTTCACCTTACATGACTACAGATTTCAGGTAAAGTAATCAGATCAGAGCAATGCAAGTGGTACACAGTTATGCATTTTCACCTTCCAGTTTCATTTAGTATCGGACACTTCCAAAAGAGTATTTGCAAAATCTTTTTTGCTTATATTGGCAATTTCTCCAAAGAGCAAAGACATAAATGTCATTGATTTTAATTTCACTAAGCACATTAATTGTAATTACCCACTAGCAGAGTCTATGTTACAAAAAAAAAAAAAGAGAATTGAAACCTAACTTCAAAAAAACTTGACAAGTCCTATTACCAGCTGACTTGAATAGCTGCACTTGATAGGGTATGGTTTTTTTATAATGACCAGCTAACAATAAATGTTCAGAGGTAAAATTTGACAGAAAAGAAATAGGAAAAAATAATAAGCTGTAAACATCAATACATAATGTAAAACTATACAAGATTACTTAGCAACAGTAATTTAGTTAAATCAATATTCTGGCATCAATGCTACGCATTTCAGGACAAGTTTTGGTATTTTCCAGACTCTTCCACCTTATAGCTGCCCATTAATTACCTTCATTTGTCAGCTGGCGGTACAAACAGGGTACAAATGTTTAGTCTGCTGCTTGTGTTAATATCTAGGAGCTGTAGTAGACAGAAGGTTTCCAGAACTCTGCTGTGTAATCACCCTATGAAATTGCTTAGCTCTGATGTTTGCTAGTACTCCTAGCATGTTTTCTTTTTCTTACAAATAAAGTAACAGATGAAAATACCTCAAGCTAACACTAGCTTGTTTATGTTAACAACACCATTTTAGAGCAAAGCAGTAATTCCACCTCAATATCAGTTTTAGATGTCCTTACTTACAAGTTACATTTTAGCATTCAGTTTTAGGGCCAGGCTGATTTACACAGTGGGATATTTGCGTAAGCTGCCTTGTGTTCCCATCTCATGAATAACAGCGTAGGAAGAAATGGAAGTCCATAAACTAGCGTGTTCTGTAGGTCTTCTCAGGCAGTGAAGAAATAGCAGAATGAGACAAGAAACACACTGAATGTTACTGCTGTGCTCACACCAAGTGAAATAAACTTGATCTTAGGCATTGGCTCACTCTGTCACTTGTTGGGGCAGAAAGCAAACCAGAGTGTAAACATGCATATGCACAAGAGCTTTCCATCAAGCCTGTAATTGGACCAGGCTTCCTCATTGCCATGTAAGCCAGCCAGTGCAACGCATCATCAAAACTCTGGCTAGAGATAGCATATCATTCCTTTTCTGAAGCACTCATTTATTACTCAGTAGGAAACAGTTCAACATTGAGATAAATCCTAGCACAAGGCAACAACTAGGACCCTGTGTCAAAACTTCTACTGCCACTTTGTTAGGAGGTACCCTCAGCCCGTTTGGTCACTCATCCAGGACCACAACCCCATCAGCATTCTCTGGATTAGAGTTTTTCTATGAGCGGCAGCATCAACTGTTCTTAATGCCACTTCTTTTTTTAACTGCTGGGAGCTAACTGAATAGATACAGGTGAGATTCAGCCCTGTTCCTTAAAATGCTTTTCCAGAGCATAACAGGGTGAATTTCTGATTTATGCTTGCTTTCTCAGGCTCTTTTTGCACTGCAGCTGCAGAAAAGTGGTAACTCAATGACCTACTAACTTTTTCCACATAAAAAGCCAGCAGCAGCAGAACTGGCATATTAACATAGTTGCTCATATTGCTGTAGACTGGCATGGATGTAGCAGACAGATGTGATTGATAGGTACCTAATCTTGCAGTGTTTTACAAATGTCACCTACCATCAATAGATTTCTCATATATTTGAAATTAAAGACAGGTTAATATTTGCAGGATGGGTGTCCAATAAAACTATAGATCTGCGCAGAAGAGAGTCTAAGTGGCCTTCTCTGTCTGTACATGTGGAAGTACATACTGCACTTCGTTTGTAACAACTAGTGAAGACAGTAGTTGACACCAGTTCACTTGTCTCTATTCGTTAACGGAATATGCTGAAATTCTCTGTCTTCAGTGTTGTTGCTTCCAGCTCTTGCTGAGGCAGCCTTCAGGTTTGTACAGCTGAACTTTCCTCATTTATTTTATACAGATTCTTTTTGTCAATATAAACACAGATCAAAGCTAAAATGTTTTAAAAATTAAGCTGGAGACAAAAGACAGCAGCTGGTCCCCAGGGGGACGTTTCTAGCCTCAGGTCAGAGAGACTGGGGAATTTCCTCCTCGTGTCTCAAAGGCTGTTGCTAAGGAGACCACTTTTGCTTCAAGGAGCCTGTGGGATGGAGTAGTTGACATATATGCAATATTTCTGCTACTAAAGCAAAAGGGAAGCACAGCTGTGATGTCTGTCAGGATAGAGCACAGAAACCCACTGATAAGGCCCTTTTCAACTACTAAACTTGCTCCTACTGACAAAAATTGGTAACCTCACCACTTTTCCCCTTTCCTTTGCAATCATCTTCATTTCAGATGAGAAGGAAAATGTTGCTGTGAATGACAAGGAGATGATACCTTACTACCAGCAGAAATCCAAGGAGAGCACAAGCTTTCCAAAGGAACAGCTCTCCAGCTAGACATAATCCTTCCATTACAAGTTCAGCAGGTAGTAATTCTAAACATTATCTGTATATTCTCTAACAGTGTTCTTTTACAATAACAGGAGGTAGTATAAATGAACCTTTACCCCAGATATTGCTCCTGTGTTACTGAATAGTTTCAGTGATTCTTCGAAGTAGCATGAATATTTCGCTTGTTTCAGAGCTTAAAATGACTATTTTTACATTTAACCTTCCAGCATTCCCTATTTTGATAATTTTACCTTTTTTCCCATTGACGTTTGTATCAACAGATTTGACATTCACATCAGTTGTGTGACTGAGGTCACAAGACCTCTATTGTCCAATTTATTGTTTCCTAGTGATGATCTTTTTATGAGATAAATTAATCTTGACGAGCGTTTCCTAAAAAGGAGGAGAGAGAAATTTCCACTGTGGGACTATTGAGAATAAAAAGGTCATTCAAATCTGATACACTTTTAAAAGTTTTACTGTTATTGCTGTTTTGATTAGAAGTGTACTGTTTCCCCAAAATAGTTATATGCAGGAAAGGCTGCTGGGTGGACACGCATACGTAAATGCATTACACTGAAATAGCTAGTACAGCTTCTAGAATAAACTATTTGAATAAGCATATTCATCTGCACTAAGGAAATTCTCTAAGACCTTGTAGCAGTAAAACTAGTGTAGATAAGGCCGCCCTAGCAATCTATGGCTCATCTAGGAATAATAAACAAGAAGCCCTTCTCCTGTTCCCTGAGCTTCACTTTACAAAACTGTTGTACAATACAGCGGAAGAGCATACAGTTTTCATCAATGAGCTTCATTCTCCTACCAGGTGAAGTAAATGTGACTCCCTTTCCCAGTAACAATGGTATGTTACATTCTTCGCTTGGCACCTACTCCTTTAAATTAGGACTCACTTTTTGATCTTTAACCTTTAAAATAGTCTCTCCATCAGTGACATAAAGTGGCTTGCAATATATACTTGAATAGCGAAGGTCTTTCACATTGAAGGAAAATGTAAGCATGTTAAGTATGTGGATGGCAAAAGAGGCTCCAGGAAGCCTTAATCATTTCTTTTCAGTTCATTCAAGTTCTTTTATTTCACCATAACAGACACATTGATACTCAGCCTATGGGGAAATAAAAGTAAAAATGGAGTATGGCAAGACAATGTAGAGCCAATGTGCTTCATTTCAATCACTGTCTATTTATAATTCTTTATAGAGAAATTAAAATATTTTCTTTAAACAACCAATTAATTCAATAAAGCAATTACATGTATTTACATTTACGTTTTACATATATTTATGTCTATTTACTGATTCTATTAGAGGAACACAAGCATTATTAACTTTGGAGTAAACAGGAGGCATAAACTATTTGATTCCTTGATGGTTTTTTGCTTTGTACTCTTATGCTTTGAGGGAAGAAAACCAAAATATTGAAGGTGTAATAAGAAGGGTGCTAAACTGTGAAAAATACGCCTCCTCCTTACCAGCTACTATTCCTACTGCTGAGAAGGAGCAGGTTCCAAAGCAGGCAGGTAGGTGAGAGATGGTGACGGCTGTAGAAAAGTAAGGCTTATTTAGTGTGGGGGTGGCCAGTTTCCCAAGGTCCAAAACTGAAGCAAGAACACCTGGAAAAATTCTTGAAATGACCTAATGTGCCATAGTTTGCATGTCTTTTGTAAAGTAAGAGGTAATTTTTGTATTTGTTTTTCGGTGTTACTTTTTATTTTGGGGGAGGTAGAATCATGTTCTGTAATGCATTGTATTTTTATGGAGCATTGTTTCATAAAATCATCACCTCCTCGATGCTGAGCTAGTAGGAAAGAATGAAACTTCATTGTAATGTCACTTAGATCTATCACCAATCAACTCTAGTTTCTTCTCACTTAATTACTCATCTCATCCTAAACTATTTATATCTTAGAAATGCTTGGTTTATTTTCTGCAATCAGAAGGAATGTGACTAGAACAAATTGAAAACAAAAGGAAAAACCCAAGGTTGCTTCAAAATGAGTGAGCATGAAGTTATTCTTCTGAAAACCCTTGCGCTTCTTGATAAATTATTAACACTTAAAAAAGAAAAATCGTAAATCAACAGAGATTTAACTGCAGACTTTTTGTGCTGAACCTTTTTCCTTTTTAAAGGTTTATAGTGAGAACACTGTTTTGTTCACAATGCATTAAATCTTACTGCTTGTAGAAATTATTTTGGAAGGTATCATACTTTAAATATGAGTTTCCAGTAATTTTTCCACATTACTTCTTTGCTTGTGGGTCTGTGCATGCAGCCAGTAATATACAACAACGGCTTCATTTCTTTCAAAGCTGATATGTTTTACATTCTGAGTATGTTATTTGGTTTCTCTAGCATAGTCTGGAGAACTTCTGTAATACATGAAGCTCAGACTTCCCAACACTAAACCAAAGTGAATCATTAAGTTGCTTCCCACACGTTTAAAGTTCCTAACACCTTTGCTATTCCTGTATTTTAAATGTGTGGGGAACATTCTTTGCAAACATAATGTGGTTTCAGCTAAGCTGTGACAATTCTCAGCAGCTTGTGATGTCTTGCTCAGTTGTCATACATTGCTGTAATTCACTTTCTCTGCAATAATATTTGCATTACAGCTATTAAAATCCATTAAAAATAAGCTGTGTGCAGAATTTTTGGCTTTACCAACGAGGATAACAAATAGAAGCTGTGATATTATACCTTATGGTTAAGATCCAGGCCATCCAAGCCCAGGAAAATCAAAAGGAGTTCTGTCTTTATTTTAAATAACGCCAAGATCTCACCAGATTTTACAACTAGATCTGTCTAGATACACTCAAGACAAATTTTTTTCCTCTTCACAATGGCATGAAAAAATGAGAAATTTTCTTAGAAAATGAGAATCATATCCACACAACACATTCATAGCCACTTTCAGGAATGGTTAAGATCTATGTCTGTGGTATGCCTCCGTTTCCCCCAGTCCTGAGGATGACCCTCCATGGTGGTTCAGCTGTATCAGATTCCAGCCTTCCCAGAACTGTGGGACCCCACCACAGCTTATCAATAAAGGATGAGATGGATACTGCACGAAAACTCTCTTGAGATTTCTTGCTACCACAAATGTGCAGGAGGGGCGTAACTCAGGTGCATCCTTTCACTTCTTCAGGATGTACTGGTGACAACGGCTCCATGCTCTGTAACAGACCTGCAGAGAACCAACTGTTTTGCTGCTACAGTCTAGGTCACGGCACAGGAGGGTGGGTGGCGAGGCAGCATACAGTACTAATAGTGGGTGGATAGTATCCAGGTCTACAGGGTCTTCCTTCCAAATGCATGCAGCTCAACCCTCCACCTTTCTGTCAAAGCAAAATCAACCACTGCTTTGACAACAGCCAGCTGGAAGTGAGGGGGACACAGAGATGGCCTTGTAGCAAGAAGAGGGAAGTGCTGTGGAAAAACATCTAATTCACACAAGTGCTCAACAACTTTTCTGTTCTTTCAAGCATTTCAGCGCTATTAGGTATCCATATAATGTCTCCTTATGCCTATGGCCGGACTTCCCTTTCAGAAGTAGGCCTGACCACAGTAATCTGTAAGTTCAGGAATTCAGGGCTATGTTACCATAACCCTGAGCTAGGAATAAAAACACATGCACTAATGTAGCCTCTAACTGGTTCACCGCATGGCACTTTCTACTTAGCAACAAAAGCCAGCACTAGCATCTCATTTCACTGCTTTGCAGTCTGCAGTGGCTTCTCATTTCCTGCAGGATATGGGGAATCACTAAAGCTCATCAAGGCCCAAGACTCTCTAGCAGGCTTCTCCAGTACAAATTGGGAAGTCCAGACACTAGTGAAATCACTTTTGGGAAACTGCATAATCATCTATGTACAGGAAGGATGAATTTAAACTGAAATGTTTGCAGAAAAGAGCTGGAAGGATCATTAGGGAATCAAAGGCCTTTTAAGAGATCTAAATAGAGCAGCTTGTTTAGTCTAGCAAAATGAAGATTCAGGGAGAAAATGCTGTTGTCAAATACACTGGTGAAGAGGGGTAAACACCAGGAGGAAAAGCTATTTAGGGTAAAATACAGCACTTGGCACAAGGGTACAAACTGACCCTTAATGATTTTAGACTGGAAAAACAAGGAGGAGGCTGCTGCAAGAGTGAAATGCTGGAGTTATGACAGCAGCAGTGGAAACAAAGGGTTTAAGAAGGAGTTTGACCTAGCTATGAAAGGGTCTATATAATGGGACTAGCTATGATATGGGAGATTGGTCTTGATAACTGTGATACTTAATGCAGTTTTATCTTTCTAAGACCTAGTCTACAAACAAACATGTACTGAAATAAGTCCAGCCATTGCCTCTCCAGCTGTGAGCAGGACCTTCACACAGCAGCTGCATTCCACAAGAACAATGAAATGTGTCCAGGCTCCCTCACGAGCAAGAGAGACAGGGACTTGGCTTTACTACATTTGGAATATGTTACTTGTAGAACTAAGGATTAGCTTCAGAACTCACTGCATTCATCACTAAATATAAGACTAACTTGCTTTATTTCCTACAGTAAGCTTTATAGGCACATAGACACGTTCAGATTTTAATGATCTTTTTGTTATTTGTACAACTGGGGAGAGAGAGCAAGTGGGGAAAAAGTATGGTTATGTTTTTCATAGCTGTTATAAAATGTTCATTTTTAAAACTTTTTCTGACAGACATAGGCAGGTGTCTAATGAAGGATTCTTCACCATTTTCTTAAAGCAGTTTCTTCTAGGATATGTGTTCTTAGACATCTTAGGAACTTAGAAAAATAATTTCAGAGTTACTTTAAGTTTTGCAATGCTGTATTAATAAATATCTTGGCAAAAAGACTTTGCCTTTACATCTGAGCAGGCTTATGACTGTTCCTTAAATTCTGTTTCTGTTGTATATCCAGAGAATATACATAACTTCTTCGACTTTCATAACATAGACTTCTTAGACTTTATATAACTTCTTAGACTTTCACCATGGCCTTGTATTCTCATGCTATCGATGAAAGTCCTTCTGATCCTCTAGTCAGAACAGATAAAAGGGGTCTCTAAAGACAATCTGTCTTTTTCCTGTTCTATTGCTGAAGAGAGACCCAGAGGTGCCTGCTGGCCTGCCACATTTCCATGCAACACAGCGAGGCCTTGCTTGTGTGTGTGTGTGGCTTGTCTTAAAATGACTGACTCCTCTTCACAAGTCTTAAGCAGATAGTTAGAAACAAAGCATTAGAGCCACACCTGTTTATGTTCATGTGTAGATTTGCTGGTTTTAAATTCCTCGTTATATTTTGTCTGATCAGAAGAAACTGTACATCTAGTAGATTAAGTGCTTGCAGGCAGACTATGAAAGTATCAGTTATTCTCTTTCAGCATATTCAGCTAATGGGTAATCTTATTCAAAGATCTAAACTATTTATTTATAAAACACAAAAATGATCTCTGGTGTAAAGCAGTTACTGTAGGGAGGTTTTGGGCCAGTTGGATCTAGCAGTGCAAACAAGAGAAGAGGAAAACAATCCTATAAATGGATGAGATGAAGGTTTATGAGATCATCTTGAAATTCCCCCAAGATAAACATCAGGAATAAGTTACCATAGAAAACAAATGGTGATTATCTGAGTTCAAGAGATACCTGATTCTGTTTGAGGAACACTGAATCATATTATTCCAGAGTAGGATCCTGTCATGGTTACATTTCAGATCCATGATCTCAGCTGGGTTGAATGGGACACTTCCAAGGCCACTGGAAATATAACTGGGGATTCTGTGAAGGATTTTCCAACACAATATTCATTTCTGCATACATTCCTTCTGGTCTAGACTGGTCAAAGGGAGGTAGCCAGAAGAAAGACATGCTTAGTATTTTGCTGTGGCCTTGTTGTGAGCAACTGGGAGGAAGAGAAAGGTGGCAAACCCAGAACCACTGGAGCATCATAAACTCATTTAGCTTCCCGCAGACAGCTCTATTTTCTGATTGCTTTCAGACAACCACTCAGATCTAAGATATAATATACGTTAAAGTGATAATTCTTCCTTCATTCCACAGGAGCTAAACCCTGCTTCGCTGTAAACGTGATCTGAAGGATATTCAGTGAGAAACTTCACAGAGCACCGTGGACTCTGCTTATCCTCAGGTCAGATCTACAGCTTTCAGTTTCTTAAACAGTTTTACAGTACAGAATTCCTAAGTTCCTCACGCCTAATTGGTACTGTGAGAATCTCTCTTAAGTGTAAATTGTTACAGCTTTATGGATGGATTTGAGATATCTCTTTGTTTCTTTTCTTCCTTTTCTTTATCAAGTCCGGACATCACTGAGTTTTATAGAACTTATGTAAAATCCTATCTAAAGCAACATCTTGCATTGTAGAAAGAAGGAAAACCACCAAAACTGTGTCATATTATGCTTTTTGATGTATTCTTTTGGAGCTGAAGTGGTTAACTCTTGGTTTATTCAGTTAGAATATCTAAGAATATTTCCCAGTAGCACAGCTTTCTGACTGAAAAAAGCTTCATACTTTTTCGAACTCTCCTATATCATATGCATATTTATAATTAGGAAAGGACTTTAACTGGACAGGAAAACACATTCAAAAGACATGTAGATTTAATCAGGAAATGTGATTGAATAGATTATTGCTTGAGTTTTTGAAGGAAAATGTTAATGGCATGTATCAACTAATAATTTTAATATAAATTTAATTCTGGTAGAAAGTATAATGAACATGAACAAGCAGATATAGAATGCAAATAACAGTATATATCTACCTCCCTTAAATGAAGACTAGTGGAAGTTTGCCCTGTCAAAAGATTTTGCCCTAAAAGGAAACAGTTCACAGAATCCAAAAAATAGCCATGTGCAAGCCCAGTTGTACATATCTCTGCCTGACAGTGACGAACTTTTTATGAGATAGTTTAAATTATATCTTTAAGACATTTCCTAAAAAGGAAGAGATAGAACTGTCCACAGCAGATTAAAAGATGAGTTAAGAAACAATGAACAAACAATCCAAAATTGGACTCCATAGTATTTAAATTTATTTGCACTTAGCAGACATCTGAATATCAAAACACTAAGTCAAATTCAGCATCAATTTATACTTTGCCTGACTTCCTAGACTTCAGTGCGGGATACAATGTAGTACAATTAGCCTGGCTTTCTGAAGAAATGCGGTTTGGAAATCTCACTATGGGTTCATATGTGTGTGAGATCCTGAAGTACTTTTGAAAACCTTGGTCTGTTTTGGTCAGAGTTGATGGACATGTAAATTGCTCAGTTGTGTTTGCTACAAACTTGATGAAAATAAGGCAGCTAGCCTTTTAGTATGCCTATACTCCCCCAGCGCAGAAAAGGCTGTATCATGAAAGGAGCCTTTTTTAGACGTGAGAGAATCCACTCAACAGAATTACCCCCTGCTCCCAAAGATGTGAAAGCTCTTAAAAACCATGATGCATTAGCAATGCTTGTTTATTTGTATAAGTGTGCATACTTATGTCTTAATAGGCATATAATGTTATAGATCAAGTTTTATTCTATACCAGAAAAAGCTGTGTCACTTACTGGGTCAGACACTAACTTAAGTTCTTTTCTCAGATTTGCCCACAGACATGATGTATCTTCCAACATGCCAAAGGCTAAGCAGTTATGATTTAATGTAGTAAGGAAGCTTTCAGAATGCACCTTGCAAATGCAAGTGAACAATGGAGAGAGGGAGGCAGTAGGACTTTTTTATATCCATATTCAGTTTTCAGAACTGCAAGAGGAGCCTCACAAATGGAAAAGTGTGTAATTTATATTTTACTTGCTGTCATGTTATATGATACACAGAAAACAAGGCACGGTGGGCACACTTTCATCTGAGTGACACTTCACAAGATGCACGAAGAAGAGGCAAAACCCACAATTCCAGCAGAGGAAAGCTCTAGGTCTGTGAAGAAACTGGTGTGCTCTTGGGCTTCTGGCTGTTGGGATATGCTCTGGCAACATCCTGTCTAAGATCAGAGCAAGACCCAAGCAGACATTTGTTTTCCATTCCTATGCTCAGTTTTCAGTAGAAGAAACTGAACATATGGGGCAGAGGGGAGCTAGCTGTGCTTTAGCTGTGTCTTGATGCTGTTGCGCTGAAGGATGTTGCGCGTTGGTATGCACTGTGTCTCCATTGCTCAATGCCAACACAGTCTGAACAAATTAATTTCTAAGTTAAGTAAGTAGAAAAGCCTAGAGGGTTTTTCAGTTGGTGTGAAGGCACTGAGACTTGGTGAGCAATGGCACAGCCTCCTGCAGATTGTGGGACAGCTATGTGTTGGGCTTGCAGAGCCATTTTTTTGTTACATGAAGTGCAAAGTAATCCTCTTGCTATACAACTCTCTCCCACTCTGATGAAATGATCTGGTGAAAGGATGCCACCCCACATGTGGACTACTTACAGTTTTTCTCCTTTCATTCAGTAACAGTTGGAAAGGAAAATTTCCTTTGATTACTCCCACACAGAGTAGCAATTCCCAGTATTAACAGGATAAATATTTTTCATGATGCAGCAGTAATTAGGGATGTCTGTTTCTCTTGCTCACTTGCTTTAGGAATAGTGTCAGTACACTGTGGCTACAGGATGGTTTAAGATTACAAACACTGCTAGGGTAGAGTGTCTCACGCCTCTTTTAGAAACGACTTAACCAGAGAGTTATTTCATGGTGGTCTGCTCACACCTGTTCACACTTAACTGATTCTCCACAAATTTGACCCCTGCCTGACATTGCTGCTAAGGTGTCACGGCACAGTGAATATCCCTCTGTTGCTGGACATGTGTTGTATTATTTCTTGAACCAGGATGACAGCCAGATTATTCTAACTGCTCCGGACATAGGATGAGACAGTCCTTGCTCCCCAGTGCAGTTCCAGAAAGACAAACAATAATAGTCAAGGAAATAAATTAGATGCCTTGCTGGTAATCCCTGAATACTAGATTTCCTGAAGCCATCACTATCTCATCTCACCCTCTTTTCCAAGTCATGTAATCATATTGCCTTATGATTGATTATATTTCAAACTGACAGCAAAACCTAGATTTTTTCATTCAAATGATATAATTATTCACGGGAGTTTATAGAAATAGGATTTTAAGGCATCTATCACTTAAACCTTATGCAGTCTGTTAAGCATATATATTTACAATACCATGTTGTGTATAGTCTAGTAAGCACTGCAGTTCATATAACAGCTAATGCTCTTAGGCTACGCAGTGCGCTCCATACAATTTACCTGCAAACTTTTTAATCTAATTTGACAGAACAGCCAAAGTTGATAGAAGCACAGTGTTATATTTCTTATTCTAGAGATGTCAGTTTCAGCTGTGGAGAGATTAAATTATTTGCCCAAGTTCATGCCCACAGTTCAAGTCTGGGCTAGAGCCAAGAGAGCCTAGAAGTTCAGGTTAATGCTGTAGTCAGAGGAGCCTTCGCCTTTCCTTTTGTTCTTTCTATTAGCTTGGTTGTCTGCCCTAGCAATGCTAGGGAAAACTCCCTTCACTGTACCAGTCCAAGCCCAGCTATCATTGTTACTTCCAGTATGAGAAATGGCATTCCTCAGTGTGCACATCCTTAGTGTGGTTAGGATTTCCCCATCACATCACAGGATACAGGGCTCACTAGAGAATCCTAGTTAACGTTTAGCATATTTGTGGCTTACACTGAAAAGTAATTTCATAAGCCAAATGCAGTGAAAGTTCTTGCAACCCTGTGGATGCGGAAGGTGAATGTTTACAGCCAGTTTGTTAAGTTGCTGTCACTATCTGCATTTTTCTAGCGAGAGCAGTTAAAATAACAAGTGACATGAAGCTTTTCTGAATTTAGAAAATACTTGATGATTAAACATAAATGCATGAACCATGAACTGCAAATAAGTGTATGTGCCAGGAGAGGAAATAGAAATATTATGAGTAAGTCTATTCTCACAATTTTTCCAACCCACCAGATAAAGCTTACTAGAATTAAGGTGGAGGAAAAGAGAATATATCCCCAGAAATTGTTCTGTACTGCAGCAGAGTACTTTGTCAAAAAGGAATAGGTGGAAGCCCTGAGAGATAGTGCTAACATTCTACAGTATCATTCACAAACAAAAGTAATGGCTGAAATTTATCCTATAAAGAGAATAAATTTTAGAAAACAAATAAGCCATCCAGTTATTACATTATAAAATAGATGGCAATGATAGCTGTTTGGGACTCCAAGCATTTAAAATCTTTTATTTTGGTTCTGATACTGCCTTTAGACAGACGTCTAAGGAGCCTGGTATAAACGTTTTCGTTTAAGGTGGTTTTTATTTCCAGTTGTCTAAACATAGTGGCAGTGAGCATGAGTTTCTTAAATATTATTCTTGGTGCACATTTTTCTTTTTAAGTATGCACCTTATCTGTAGGCAGCTAATGAGTAGCCTAGAGCTTATCCTATCCTGTAACATATAACGCATTTTCAGTCCACATGCATCACAACCACTTGGGGATTTGAAGATTGGAGACAGCCTTGGTTGTAGTGCAGTGGCCATGAGATGGTGGAATTCCCCATCTTGAGAGGAAGGAGCTAGGCAAAAGCAAGATCACAACCCTAGACTTCAGGAGCGCAGACTCTAACCTGCCAGGGATCTGCTTGGAAGAATCCTGTGGGATACAGTTTTGGAGAGAAAAGGGATCCAGGAGAGATGATAGTTTTCACGGATCACCTCTTCCAAGCTCAAGAACTGTCTATCCCAATGGAGAAAGAAATCAAGCAAAGGTTGCAGGAGACCTGCATGAATGAACAAGGAGCTCCGGACTAAACTCAGACAGGAAGCATATAAGAGGTGGAAACTGGGTCTAATGACCCAAGAGGAATATAGAAACACTGTCAAAGCATGCAGGGGCAAGGTTAGGAAATCCAAATTCCATTGAATTGAATGTGAGGTGATCATGAGAGATGTCAAGGGCAACAAGACAGGCTTGTGCAAGTACATCAGCTGCAATAGGTAAATGTGCTCACTGCTGAAAGAGGCAGGGGACCTGGTAACAAAGGTTGTGCAAAGGACTAAGGTATTCGATGCCTCCTTCACCGTAGTCTTTACTGGTAAGACTAGCCTTCAGGCACCCCAGGTTCCCAAAACCAGTGGGAGAGTCTAGAACAAGGAAGACTTACCCTGGATGGAGCAGGATCAGGTCAGGGTATATTTAAAGAAAATGGATATATGCAAGTCCATTGGGCCTGATGGCATGCAACCACAAGTGCCAGTGTTATTGCAAGGGCAGTCTTGATAATCTTTGAAAGGTCATGGTGATCAGGAGAGGTTCCTATGGACTGGAAGAAAGCAAATGCCAGTTCTATCTTCAAGAAAGTAAAGGAGGATCTTGTCAGCACCACCACAGTCCCTGGGAAGATGATGGAGCAAATAATCCTTTAAACCATTTTGAAATAAATGAAGGACGTGAAGGTGATTGGGAGTAGTCAGTTTGCATGTACGAAGGGGAAATTATGCCTCATCAACCCAACAGCCTTCTATGACCAGTACTCCTCCCTGGGCACTCACTCTTGGGTAACAGGATGTTGGCTTGATGGAGTCTGATGTGATCCAGTACAGCTGTTCTTATGTTCCGTGACACTGATCTGTCATTTCAGACCTAAAAAACTACCTCTTCCTCCAAAATGAGGGGGAAAGTCAAGCTAGATATTCCCTAGTGAGGCTGTGTTTCTAGACACTACGAAATATCAGTGGAGATGTCTGCTGTCCTGGGAAATGCTTCTCACAAAGTTACTCTACTACCTAAGACTGTAGTTCAGATTTATAACCCTCAAGTCATTTGCTGAAATTTGACACAAAACTATCATTTGTTGGGCCAGGTGGAGGGATTGAGCCTGGCCTAACCTTACTGCATTTCCATAACTGTGTCTCATTTGCTTTTAAAATTCTGCCATAGGATCCAGGCAACATAAGCCTGGGTGGAGGAGGGTGGGGGGACAATGTCCTGGCAGTTTAAAGTTGTTGGATGTGGGGAGCTTCTGTGTACTATATGGAAACCTGGTGTTGGTCAGACCATGACAAGCACAACTAGCCAGTGTAAGGCAAAAGGCACAGACTACAGACCCAGAGAGACAGACTTCCCTTTTGGCAAAGCGCTTAGAAGCTGTAAGCATGCCCAGAGGAACAAGAAACAAAACCCTCACAGCTGACAAAGTAGTTCATAAGGCAAGGGTGTTCATGTGAGGTTCTCAGTCCTGTGCCTTCCAACGAGGCCTGTTCCTGGACCTTTCTCCCGCTTTCCCTCCACTCTTGCTTCCCCGGTGACCTATTTTCTCTCTAGCTACCCATTGCTTTGGCCTTGCTCCCCTGCCTTGGAAGACTGGAACTGTCTTGAACAAAGGCTTCTCCCTGATGCTCACTCATGTATCGCTTGTATTCAAAGCCTGAATCTGACACCTGACCAAGAACAGAAGAGTGGATGTTAGAGCTAATACTCTCACACACTGAAGGCAGCTGTTACTCCCCATGACTTTCCTGTGGGTAAACCTTGAAGGGCTAGCCATGGTGCTTCTTTGGTCTAGGTCCTCAGGATGTGTGTTTGGCACAACAGATGGCATTATTCTTCACATTCCCAGTGATGCGCCCATCCCTGGGTGTATCCTCCCAGGACTCTCAGTTGGTCAGCCTTGCCCGAATCCAGCTGAGATTGCAACAGATAGCTCCTGGGGCCAATAATTGCTGAGCATACAGTTTCCACTATGGCTAGTTCAGGCTCTGGGTTGGGTCTGGGCCTGACTTGCTTTTATTAGGCACAACTGAACTGACTTAGTATACATGGAGGAGTCTGGCAAGAAGGAAGGAAAGGCCCAGGGCCACCGATCTTTCAAAAGTGCATGAGACACTTGTAGTGTAATGTGATCACCTCTGAGGAGTATCTGGGGACTGTGACCTCAAAGCACTTACAGCTGAAAGGAGGCAAGAAGGGACCGGCAAAAAATCCACTGCTGATATGTGGTATCTAACTTGGTGTGAATTTTACCAAAGTATAGCTACCTCTGCAATAAGTGGGAGCAATTTTCTTCTTGAGAAGTATTTTTATCAATCGGCACTTTGTCTTGTAAAACTGTAGCATTTTTTAGTAAGGCAGTTAGGTGCCCTGGAATGGCATTAGCAATTTGCTAAATGGGCAAATGGATTTGACTTTGCTGGACAGTTCCATCCTGCGTAGCAAACAAGGAATGGCCCAAGGCTTCTTTATTTGTACTGAACCAAAATCTAACAGCGTGTTAGATGGCTTCTGTGACTATTTATGACTTACTAAAGATAAAATTAAGTTCTATCTCTTAGGTGAAGAGGATTACCCACAAAAATCTGCCAGAGGTGTCAAGGTTCTCAAGTGGAACCCCAACCCTGTCCATGGGCATAGGAGCCCCATTTCAGCTCAGCGCCTTCAGTCCCAGTCCTAGTGATGCCATACGGGTGCTGGTCTTCACCTCTGCCACAGCTCGTGTGACACCCTGACAGGAGGTTCTAATAGAAGAAAAGTTCCTAAATATATTAATATCTTAAGAAGCAAAGGAAACATAGCACAGGCTAAAAGTCACCCATCTACAAAGCTACAGTCCTAGTTTCTCTAAGCATAAGCTAAGAAAGAATTGTCTTAGGCAACGAGGAAAAGAAATAGCTTGAAGAATGTGTAGGGTCATACTGCAACGTACCTGTGAAAAACAATATTCTCTGTCATGTAAATATTCCGGGAAATTTATTTCTGTCTGGGAATGCTGTGGTGAAAATCTGAATCCATTATTTTACTGGAGCGATGTTAATTTATACAAGGAGAAAATCAGTCCTTTTATAATTGTTATAGGGAAATAATAACTTACAATAGTCAAAAGTAAACAAAGTATTAGGTAGGTACTTGATTTTCTAACACTTGTAAAATGCTAACTAGAGAGAAGCAGTTGGTGATGGATCCAGCCTTAAATCTGGAATCAGGAAACTCCTTAAAAAACACAAAAAATGAAAGTATTTATAGGAAATAGAAGTACTAATGTACTTTGTGTTCATACGCAAAGCAAATAGATGCAAGCAGAACATTTAGGTCATTGCTAATTTAATTAATTTGCTTACACAACCATTAACTTCTTTCCTTGGAATAAAGTCCAGTGTGCCTCTTTCTTACGTTCCTCTGGCATCATCTGAACTTTATTTAGCCTCGCTATGCTGGGTCCAACACCTTCCCTGCTAGGCTTGCATCTGGGTTATTTATATTTGACATATTAAACAGCTGCTTCCGATTCTGGTCATGACTGACATTCTCAAAAATTCAGCCACCCAAAGTGTCCCTTCTCTCACTACTTGTAGCAGGAATTAAAAAAAATTTGAGGCTATATACTTTCTAGGAGTCAAGTCCTCATATGTTTTTCTGAAACTTGGCCTCAGCCTATTCTTGTTTTTTGTTGACAATTTCCTACACAAATTAGAGAACGTCCTTTAGCCCTACCCCTGATAACTAGCTTCCTTGTCAACACCAATAACGGAAAAAAAGAAAAAGGACTATGAAGTAAAATCATCCTTTACAAGGCATTGTTTATGACTCTTCAGATTTTTTTTTTTTTTTAGATTTTCTGCCCTTTTCTGTTGTGCTCGCATACAGTATAGTTATTTATACCCATTTGCCAACAAATCAAGATGGTTCTGTCCTGTATAGACTTCATAATGGTATGGGTGAACAGATGAAAGGAGATGGATACCATGTTCAGTACATTAAAGTGTGAATTCAAGCAAATGTCAATGATGAGCAGTTTCTATTAACATAATGTAGCTTTGTCAATGTGGGCAGTAAAGTAAGGTTGCTATAGAATTCATTAGTTACTTGATGTACCTATACAAGGGACTTTTGAAAGAAACTGTGTGCTTTGACAAAACTGTGTGTTTGCATCAAACCCCGTCTCAGGCTTTCTGCTAGCCTCCTTGTCAGGCTGTTTTCCATCCTTGAGTTGTGACCCAGCACGGAGGTTTGTTTTGCCTTTCAGTTTCCTCTAAGGCAGTGGATTTAGTCCTTGTTAGAAAACAGACAGATGGATGTGGGGTTGTGCACTTCCCAGCATTTCATCTGCTCTTTACCTCCCAGACATCCTCAGCACAATGATGATTGTCCCACTTCGGTTGGCAGGGGAACTGGGACAGGAGTTCAAGGGTTCTTGAATTGGATGATTATTGGACTTTCAGGTATGTTTTTGTATTGTATTGTGTATAGCCAAGCTTGTAGGATTGTACAAATTCAGCAGGAGCTAAGCATGTGCTTTATGGCTTCTGCTTCTTTCTCTGGCACATTTAGATTACATCTTTAGGTCTTCACTGTACTTATTCAGTTAGAAAAGAGATGAGGAAGTGTCTTCTGGTGCACTGTAGAAGTTTTGAAGCACTGACAGACCTTTCTGGGCCGTCGTACAGTTAGTATACTTTTCCCCATGGCCACAGAAAATTGACGATATCCAAGGCAACTCCTTCCAGTCCTCTTGTTTCAAGGCCAACATGCAGCAGTGTCTTGATTTTGAGGAAATTGCTGTGTAACTCCCCCTTGGGGAGTTACAGTCTGATTTCTGTTAAGAATTTTAGCAAAGCTTCAGGAAGCCAGAACTTCTGACAAACTAGAAATTCAAGGTTTTGATCTGACAAGCTCTATTGTGACAGCTGAGATGCCAGATCAGATTACACAAAGCAGTATTTTACAGAAGACCACATCAGAACAGAAGCTGAGAACATTTCAGCTTTATATTTTCTAGGTCTTTACATGTAAGACTGAGTAGGTCTGCACAATTCAGGAATCCAGCTTCTGAAGGAGGTAACAAGAAGGCTTTAAAGAAAAATGGAATCTAATTCACCAGCGTAAAAGTCCTGTTCTTGACTTGAGCAAAGGTTCTCCTCCACAACACAAAAAGAACTATTACCTGGTTATTAACCTAATGGTTATTATTTCAGTTCAGACCACCCACTGTCATCACAAGACCTAAGGATTTATAATTTAGAAGAGCAATCACCTGGGAAGGATAACACAGACCAAAAACTCCCACAATAGTGAGACTTTTTTCAACAAAGCCAGGAGAAAAACAAGTATAAAATATGGCAAAGCAAAATTGATATGATTGCATAGCTGCTTTAAATATCTGTTTCTGCTTTCTAGACAATACTTGTTTGAAAAGTCCTGCAAGATAATGACTTTTCATTCAGCAAACAGTTCTAATGTTCTAATCACTGTATTTGAAGCTGGGCTACAGAGAAAATTACTAATTCCCATTTTCACCCAACCTTCCCCTATGCTAATGTCTGTCAGATTTTTCCAGTGAAACTTTTGGCCTAAATTCTCATTAGGTTCTAAATCCCCAGATCCTCTAAGAAACATGCGGCCAAGCAGAGCCTTGAACCTGCTTTCCAAAATACAAAAACCACTACAGTCACAGAACCACTATTCTTCTTCGATCATGAATGCACTGGAAATTTGATCCAGGCTTATACACAGAAAATATGAAGTCAAAGGAAATTAAGCATTATCTTAAAAATAAACACAGTTATTGGCTGTCCTACATCTCAGTTCCTCATTTACAGGAATAATACAGGAGACTATAGCTGCATGTCTCATTAATGCACAATAATATAAGTGCTTAACTGGAAACAGGGGTGATGACTGTGTTCCTAAAACACACTGAAGGAATAGAGTTAGCCAGCATTGACTCCCTAGAGATTTTAAGGATAAATATATATTAAATCATCCATGACTTACATGCTTTGATAAGGAATATACAGATAAATGTGGTTATCTAATGAAGAACAGTCTACAAACTGTGTCAGGATTTTACCTAAAGACTTCAGTGAAAGCTGCTGGAACTTTACCATTAGCTTCACTAGGACCAAAGTATTGCTGTCTGGTCTCCAATTACTTAAAATCAGTGTATATCCTAGAGGGTCCTACCTGCTTGGAGTTTGCCCTGAAAACCTCAGGAAGTAAACGGAATCAGAGAAGTCAAATGAATTAAGATAGTAGAATTGATCTGCCCCTCGGGTCCCCTGCAACTCTACTGCAGTCTATTTTATCACAGCAGGAAATAAAACTTTGTGTTTTGGTGAGGCTATGTACTGAATCACAAAGACATAGCAATTAAAAGGGTTTTTTTTATTGTATTGCACAAGATATCTATGCAATCTGTGTAGGTACTGTATTAAAGGATCCACATTTCCCAAAACATTTGCTGTTGCAGCACACATCACACACATATGGTGAATAACCAGTGCCTTCTTCAAAAATTAAAATAATTGGTTGCAAGTTTAAGCATGTGGGGCAATAAATGAAGGAAAAAAGCGAGGAGTATCAATACATATTTCTTTTCAAAACACACAAATACACAATTTTCAGAAGAGCACCAATAATGCCAAGCAACTATTTTGATCAGATACTGTATGCGCAGGCTCTGCAGTAAAAAGCCAATATGCACACAAAAAATATATTTCAACTTTTATAATAATTTAACCATAATATCTTGCATGTATCACCTGTTTATAACATATCATTTCATACACAATGTCAGGCCTCAACTTGGATAAATTTGTGCATACTCATTTGAAGCAGATGAGACTCTGGACCAGGTGTTCAAGCTGAAAAAGCCTTCAAATTGTTCACATCTGAATACAGAGCGGTAGTATAAGACCGAGAAAGCAGTTACAGTGAAGGTATAACAGAAATGGTACTATGGAAAAATGAAAAAAAACCACTATCAAACCCTCAAACACAAGGTTCTAGAAAGATGCCTACATGTAAAGTGATGTTGTAATAATTTATAAAAGTGAATAACTAATTATCAGTCTCCTTTCTGACACTTAAGGGATTCTCATATTCAGAAGCCCACAGAAGTGAACTAACCAAATGTCACAATCAGTATCATCCTCAAACTCTGTTTCTTAAGTTTCTGATCATTAATACTGGTACTTAAAAACATCTTGTATTTGCTGAAAACTGTTATTAAAATTTACCTTCCTGCTACGAGAATTTAGTGTAATAAAACCCATGAAAAACAATAGGTAAAAAAATAGTATTTTAAGAATATTTTTAGAAAACCCATCAAACAACTGCAAATCCAGCTGAATTTTAAGTGTTTCCACTTTTGAACTATGTTTTTTTTGTTTAAGTGAATCACTCGTAAAGAAGCAAGGCAGTACCAGTTCTAAGATTTATTCTTGTCCATTACATTGAGGACCTCATCCAAAAGTGAAGGTCCCAAGTCAAGTTGTAATGAGAGAAGAGAGCCTGCAAGATCTGAAAGGGATTCTTCTGACTTTGTCTTGGTTAGTTCACGTGAAAGCCGACTGTCATCAAATAAATCAACAGTTTGCCAATCAGTGCATCGTTCAGAAAAGCTGGATGAGTGACTGTCTCTACCATTAGTAAAATGTGAAGAACCATTTTGCTCCCATATGTCATCTTTGTATGTTTCTCCATCCTCCATCTGTTTACTTTTCTCCTGCAATTTTTCTTCTATTACTGGCTCACAGCTAAGCCTAGGATTTCTTGACGACCTGATGGATTCTTGCTTTGAATTAAATGTCACTGGTGACAGCAAGGGCAACGTAAGGGCTTGAGAACCCCCAATGGCAGGAAGGGAAATAGCATTTTTAAGCACTGGTGATGGAGTTTCTGTAAACATGGATTCAGAAGTGCTGTTTGCCCTTAAGAATTCATTGTGGCCACCAGACTGGCTAACTCTGGTTTCTCCTTCATTTCCAGGCAATAGCTCATAGTTGCCCTGCAAAAAGGAGATATCTCCAAAAACATCATGTTGTCCCTCTTTTCCAATGTGTATGGTGTGACGAAAATCTCCAAGTGGTGGACTGATCATATCAGGAGACAATATATCCCTTAGTTTGAATTTCTTCCCTTTCTTATTGTTAGCAGCTTTCAAGTAGATAGGTGTCTTGGCTGGCATCTTGCTTGTTGTTTCTCAGAGAGGAAGTTATAAAAAAAAAAAAAGACAGAGAGGGGAGGGAGAAGCCTCTTACAAAGTCAGTTATTCTCAGGAGACCTTCAGTGTTATCAATGTTACATCACCATCTTGAACCACTCCTGCAGGTGAAGTCCCTTTCTTCTGATGAAGAGAACTGTGGGGTATGTGAAGGTGAATGTCTCCCACTGCAGATCTTTCCAAGGCGAAGCACAAGTTCCAGGTCAGTTAGCAAAAAAGAGCCCTGCTACTTCCAGAACCTGAGAAAACCTGCATGGGATACAAAATCATTAATTTATTTTTCATGGTTCATTCAGTCTTGTTTTTATGAAAAAAATATCAGTAATGGTACTGACAGTTCCAGCCTGCAGATTAGCTTTATGATGTTGCTTCCCTTCATTAGGCAGGATAAAAGAGTTTAGATTAACAAGGGCTAGCTAACCTTCCTCTGACTTTATAGCTTTTTTTGAAGTCAGAGTTCCTTAGACACGGTTGCTGAGCACAATTCATTTGATAAATATCACTATCTCAGTCTTTCTTCTCCTTATTCTGGCATTCAAAATGCTGATCTTTGAGAGCATATGCAGAAGCACATTTATGACATTCAACAACATTAAGCTTTTGGTATACCCAGGAAGTCTGACAGAGTAATTCAGGAAACCTTTCTGGAAATGGATCGGACCACCTTGGATTAGAGAACTTCAGGTGCCCCCATTCAGTGCTGAAACTCTCACAAACTGTCACCAATAACATTTCTGATAAATGTGTCCATTTAGAAGGATAGTTTCACATATCTGAAAAAGTGCTAGTCCAGGTGTTTACAATTAGTAAAAAGCATCCAAGTGCAGGTGTTTCAGAAGAGACTGATTCTTGTGACTAGAATTTTTAGACTACAGGAATTCTTCAGAGCAATTAGTTATAGAGTGTAGCTCATGAATTATGTACGCCATGAGGCCACAGTGACTCAGAGTTGCTCTGTGCAACCAAATGAAACAGTTTGCAAACCAACTCTTCCTATTAAAATGTGGTCTCTGAAAAGCCTGATAAAAGTCTACAAGGGCTAACAGGCTACTGGGTCAACAAGTTATGGAAAAACATCCTTCATCAATGCTTTAATAGTGTATTTCTTCCTTACAGTACCAGTTCCTGACTCTTGAGCAATCTCAGAATAAACGCATTTTTCTCCTTGACATTTTTGTACTTTCCCCTATTCAGTCCACGTAACACCAGAGCATCACAGGTCACTCCTCCTCACCAGAATACTCATCCCCAAGTCCTTCATGCTCTGTCCATTACCATCCTCACTTCATAAAGGAGCTTGCCGTTTTTGCACATAAAGACTGTTCAGTGCAATAAGTGAAGGAAAGCTGTCTGTGCAATAAGTGAAGGAAAGCTGTCTGTAACAAGGGCTACTGTAGCTGCCTTTTATCCATACCCCAGCAGATATTTTCCTTCATCAAATTAAGCCCAGTAAGAATCATGATTTTTAAAACTTTGTACTGTATGGCTATACAGCCAGATTGTCAAGAAGTATTCAAGCATTTTCACAAATCCATTAGCTTGAGTCATTAGTTCCTACACTAGGGTACTTAACTCCATATCACAAGGGGAGCTGTGAATCTAGCCAGGTTAGTATTTTGGGGTTTTGATTCCCACCAGTTATCTACTGCACTTCAGATATCATTGAAAAGCCCTCCCCCCAAAAGTACAACAGATAAAACAGATGAAAGCTGTCATACAAAATAAATTCAACGTTCCATAAGTTGTAAGGACATTTTATAATTTTAAGCTCAATTTTGAAAATACAGTTGATTGCATCAATCAGTTAAATGCACTTCAAAGCTTCCTTCTACATAACAAAATGGTAGTATCTGTGGAATACTAGGAGATTCCCATTACATACCAAAACTCCACCAACTAAATTCCATGTCAGTACTGTAAGATACAAAAGTAAATCCTAAATAAGATCTCTAATTGTGCCACACTCCATGACAACAGAATGGATTAGTCAACTCAGTTACGTTTCAGTTTTAAACTGAAAAATTCACCGTATTGTTTCCCCCCTGATTATAACTCTACCCAAGCAAGCCATTTAGCTAAACAAAGTGTCCTCAGCTCTAAAGAGAAGACTATACTTAGCAAAGATGAATAGTGAGGTTGTTTTATGTTTACCTAGTGAACTCAGCTGTATCTCACTTCTTACGAATAACAGGCAGAATTCCTCCTGATTTGAATTTCTCATTCTTTCAGATCTTTCAGTCTGGAATGAATGGCAATCTAGTGTCAATGTGGTCCAAAGTCACGCCTGTTGGTCATTAGTTTAAAAATGCAAGACAAATCCTAGTTCATTCAAAGCTTTCACGGCTTCCATCAGTTTGGATATGCATCAAAGACCAGTATCACCAAACTCCACAGAGATTTCAAAGAAACCTGAAGGATACAATGAAACATCTGAACATCAAGAAATACTAAAATCAAGTGTAAAGTAATTTTTAATATAAATAATCCATTTTGACACACACGAAGAGCACAGTATTTTATTTAGCTCATAGCTTCGGAGGGAAAAATGCAGAAAACCAAAATAGACCAAACTTTTGGTCATCCAGACCTCCTTGCACTATGAGAGAGCCCCAGTAAGGGGCAGTGTAAAACCACACTACCTCAGAGAATGCTGCAAGAGACTCAGGTGCTGGAAATTATAATCCCTCTCTATACAGCAGTCCCTGTATTTGTCAAGGCCTTGTCCTCCATTTGGCTACCACAAGAGGCTTTATGTTTCAAGAGAAGAACTTTCACAATTACGTGCTTACTGCAAGCATCGTTTTCTCTGCTGAAAACAAAGGCTACCATTGCTGCAGATTTTATTAGCCACTCTATTGAAAAATCTGCAAATTACACCTCAAATAGAAGATAAGTGTTCCCTCCTCAATGGACAGGCTTTCTGTATACAGCATCACATAGGCTTCAGAGCAACTGTACTTTGTTTCTGCATACCCATCCTCATTGTCAACTACTGCCCAAAGGAGTACACATTTTAAGCTACTTTGAACAGCTGAAATATATCATAAATCTGGGAATACTCGCTTAGCCTAAAATATTGTTGTTACTCATATTTCATTTGCAATTAAATAAGGAAGAACTTATATCAATAGATATGTGGTTTTAAAAAAAAAAGTTGTTCTTTTAATAAGAAAAAAACCACTTTGGCAAATCAAGAAAGGCTTATTGAGACTAAGCCTCCATCTCAGCTCCTGCAAAACTAAAAAATTAATCCACAGAATTTTCACAAGAACCTCATATACTCCCTGTATTCAGCAAGATTTAATGAAATCACTGGCACACACAGGCTAAGAGAAAGGACAGAACACATCCCAATCTCAATACCAGGCTACACAGTAAAATTCACTTCATCTTAAAATGAGACCTTCTTCTGATCTTGCTGCTAAAAGAGTCTGTTTCAACTAATTTCAGCTCAGTAACTAAGTGAATGTATAGCTGCACTGGAAAGCTGAATGAGAAATTATCAGAAAACTAAATGCATAACCAAAAGTCCACAGTCCCAGGCTGCCAGCCTACAGTGGAAGACCTTAATTTAAGAGAAGAACAGTATGAAAGTATTTTTATTCCAGTTGAAGAGATATCTCTCTCCTAACAAGATTCAAGCATGAGCCAAGCCAGAGAAACTTCAGTCCAGTGAAAATTAAAGTTTTAGTTTGGCTGCAACACTTGTACTTCCTATCATTTCACACTCTCATGTAAGTGTTTTGCTTGGTAACAAAGACCAGTATTTTCAGAGACACTTCTCAGTCTGGTTCATGAGCCTTCTGTCCACTCAGCAGTCATCACCTTCCACACAGCTCAGTTTTCCATGGATGCCTCAGTTTATTCCACAGTCTGTTTTAAAAGGACAGACTATCACCAAATATCTCAACAGCTAAGCTTACAAAGCCAGAGACAAATAAGGGTCAAGGTGCAAAATTTTATTTGTGCACAAATCCCAAGAGACCTAGGTCCTTAATCAGTGTCCTAGGCAAAGAAATGATAGGAAGCAAATCCACAGAGCAGGACCAGAAGCAAGTGTGTGCTCTGGGAAGCCTATGGGCTTTCAACAGGACAATCCCTTGCAAGGGCCTGCCTTACACATCATTGTCTAGAAGCACGTGAACTTTAGAGACCCCCATTTCCAAAGCATCATTTAAAATACCATTGGATTATCTTGTGCAGCAAGTCACTACGAGAGAACGGTCCATACATTATTTCAATATCCAAATGAGAATACAGTAGCAGCACAGCAAAAGACTGCACAATAAGCTGCTGCAACTTTTCTACACAACGAAATACCTGCAAGCATAGAAGAATTAGGCTTTAGGGATGCATTCTAGGTCTTGGCTACTTGTAGCTTTCAGCAGCACAAACAAACTGTTGAGAATGTAATTGTCAATGCTGATACTTTCACTATGCCTGAAACATCAGTGCAAAGCACGTTTTTATTGGTTTTGTCACGGGGGCCTGAACTTCTGCAGTCACAATTCCTGAACGCAGGTAAAACAAACTCCCAGTATAACCAAGTCTTCACGTACAAGAAAAGCAGCAGATGCTGCACCATAAAGCTTACCTCTCACGTTGCTGTGGACTTAAGTGTCCATATCCACTGGCAGCCTCTGAAAATGAGAGGCCACAAGTCTGACCACTTTAGACCAGGCCACCAGTGAGCATCTGCTTATAGAGCCACCACCTCCTGAGCAGCTTTAACCAAAACAGGTGGTAACACTTCTCCCTCCAGATTGTTCATCTAAATTTACCTTGTATGCAAGAGTCCCAGGCTTTTAATTCATCTGTATTAAAGTCAACTTCCCTGATTAGATTAGAAGTCCTCGCCCCTTTGTTTCTCCCCCCCATCAAAGAATTTGCACCTTTCTGATTAAAGCTATAGATTAAATGACTTTATGAAAACAATCAGGCTAATCACACTTCAGTTCAACTAATTTTCTCAAACTGCATTCAACCTACTTTCCTAGATCAAGTCTAACCTATTTTATTCCATTGTCACATACAGATTTCAGAAAGTGAAGGAAAAGAAATCCCCAATCCTTCCCACAGCTACAGAAACACAGGTCAAGAGGTGACCCTATGATGCAGTTCATTCATTTCTCCATCCTCCTGCAAAGATACAGATGCCTTCTCCTAGTCCTGGAACATGTCTGTCCACCCTCTTAGAACTCTCTACAGGTGCAGACTGTGCACATTAATTTACTTCACAGAGGCTAGTCAGAGAAGATGCACCTAAAGTCTCCCATTACTCCAATCCAGACCCTGATGAATACAGTTCTTTATTTTATGCATTCTGCATCTCCTTTCAGCCTTCTTCAGATTAAACACAAATATCTCAACTTTTCAACACAGGCCGTGTTTTATGGAGCTTGGATAGCTTCCCCCCCCAAGCTCCTTTTCTGGTCTTCCTCCTCTCGACTCAAATCTTTCTTTAAATATGCCCAAAAGCAAACACAATATTCAAGGTGAGATCTCAATTCCTCTCTTAATAGAGTGTCTGCATTTTTCTTTCAGCATCACAACAACATTGTCTTTAGTTTGTGGTCCACTAAAAACCTAGCTCCTTTAGTGAAAACTCCTGTCTAGCCAGTTATTCTACATCTTGTTCTTGACTATGCCCCTGTAGCAAAACCTCCATACTCACTGTATTGCATTCTATTAATTTCTAACACTTCAAATGGTCAGGATCTCTTTGAATTTTAATCTTGGCCTCTACAGCATACAGGTTTAGCATCATCTGCTGATGTAATAAACATACATTCAAATCATTCATGAAAATACTGTGTAGTAACAGAGATGGAAGATAGCCCTGCAGAGTTCCACCTGATCCATCTTTCCAGATTCATAGTAGCTAAATACTCCAAGGTACTGCTACTTGAAGCAGCTTGAATTCTTGAAACAATTGTCTGCTCAAGGGTAAGTAGGGAAACGTGAATATGCTCAGTAATACAGATATATTAAGGAATGACAAAGAAGGCTTGGAAAACTTCAGCTATACACTAGCTGTGGAGAAACATTTTTAAAAAAGCAAATGAATTAATTCATTATCAGTCATCTTTGGAAGGGAAAGTGAAAGGGAAATGTAAGAAAAATCATACAAGGATACATTTTCATCTCCCTTGCTATAAACACTTTTTCCCCCATGTAAATCAAAGACAGTACGTTAGCTGTGAGCAGTCCACCTGAAGAAGTGTAACTGTCATTAAATTTAAGCACAGACAGGGACAGTCTTTCTCTCCAAGTATCTTCCATTTCTACAGCACCCTCCTCTTTCTCCCTGCCTAAAACCTAGGTTCACCAACAAAGAAAAACAAAGTTACTGAAATGATTTTTAATTATTGACTGCTTGAAATCTTGCCACCTTTACCTGCATAGTACCCTTTCAAAAGGATCAAGGTGGAGTAAATAGTATTAACCAGAGAACAGCTTCAACTTTAAACCATTAATGTACTTATGCACTACATTGAAATGAATGAGGTATTTCACATATTTAAGAGTTTTCATTTTAGCTTGTAAGAGAAAGAAATAAAGGAAAGATAACCTAGTTTGAAAAAAAAAATTCATTTTCACAGCTCATTGTATCCTTCAAACAGTTGTACCAGCACAGCAGGAAGGAGCTGCTGAGGTTATCTAATTTGTGGCTGCTGTCTAACTTGAGCAACTGGCCCTAGTCTTCAGTTATTATTTTGTTCTGTATCAGTCTGTGAGATTACAAAGACTCTTTATCAACCAGTAACATTCATTCCTGTTAACGTACTTGAATACTAACCAAGTTTTTTCTCAGTCATCCTTTTTGATCGAAGTGAACAGGGGGAATTCCTCATGTGGTGATGGTGGAGGAGTAATTTTAAGCCTTCAAATACCTCTCTCTCTCTCTCTCTCTCCTTTGAACTCTCTCCAATTTTCCAACATCCTCTTCAGAGCAGATCAGAATTAGTGACAACATTTCAATATCATTCTCCCTAACAGCATATACAAAGATAAAAATCACTTCTTTCTTCCCATCATTGCTGCCTTGTTTATAAACAAGATCGTATTTCTGCTTTTATCCTCACCATCTTACAACAGGAATTTTCCTATATTTACAGAGTAGCATTCTATTACAAACCATTTAAGAGTTCTGCTGCTGGTATAACAAAAACGGGTTCTCCAGGCAGAATAAACTGTACTGGCAAAAGTAGAAATTTACTATCACTGCCACTTCTTGATTCAGAGTGATCATCCCCATTCTGATTTTTAAGATGAAGATACACATATAGTCATTTAATCAACAAATTTTGCTGGCACAGCCAATGCTGGTGCTCATATTACACTGTTTGTCCAGTTAGACTCTATCCTTAGAAAAAAATATGGCTTTACATGCTATTGTTGTCCAGCAAATAAACTGAATTTATATTCTTTAGGATAAAAAGCAAGGCCACACCTCAGAAAGAGAAAACATTTTATGAGTGTGCTCAAGTTGTCAATCAATAAATCAGTCAAGATTTCTCCATCTTCCTCGTCCATACATTTCCTCACCAATCTCCACCATCTGCAAATTTGTACCACAAGAATTTTACACTCATTTGCAGGCTGCTCATAAAAATACTATGCAGCCCAGTGGTGTATAAAAGAATCTCTGCATTATTTCAACAGAAATGCATCCCTCTTTGATGCTGCCTTCTTTCTGGTATTTACTGTGAGATTCTAAATGCTTTTAATACATGCTTTGTTGATGCTGCAGAGGACTAATGCTTTAAAAATTTGTCTGTGATGCAATATTAAGTCAAATGCCTTATAGAGTCTGTTTTTGCAGTTGTGCTTTTGACCACTCATTAGAATGTTTTAAATAATTCCCTTTTTTTTTTTCCATCAAGCAAATTTTTTTCACCTTCCAACAGGTTTCAATCACAGCTTTCTTTCAGATTTGAAGAGTTAACATCTTTTCCAGAATAATAAAAATCTTTTTTCTTTTCTTCTCTTCTCCAGAGACAGGCATTTAATGAGCTCACTGTATTATGTTGTTTGACTCCATGGACTGAAACAAGTCCCTCTTTATTACCTTCTTCTTAGCTTTGTCAGCTGGTACATTCATACATAAGGATTTAATACCATATAGTTCAGTTTTATCTTTGGCTTTCAAAAATTGGGTGACTGCAAGACCACACAGATTTCAGCATATGTACACGTCAGCACAAAGTCTAGCACCTTAACTCATGCAGCCAGTGAAGGCAAGGTTATGCTACATCAGACAAACTGCACTGAAGCACAGTCACACATTTCCTCCTACAAAGCCCATAGGCCAGATGAGCAGACAGTTGGGGGCCATAAACTTGTAAGCCACAAGATGGAGAGGCTTACGAACTTGTCCATCAATTCTCTTAGGCCAAAGGAAAACAGTTGTGAAATGGGGCAAAAAACCCCTATAACCTGAGCCAATGAGCCACCTAAAAGATGGGGTAACTGCTGTGGTTGAAATTTCATCTGCTGAGGGAGAAGGAAGGAACAGTTTTTAGCCAAAGCAGCTCCCTAATGCAGCTCAAGACATGTTCATCTAAGTGCTGGTACTGCCATACGTAAGAACTTGGGAAGACATGGATTGAGGCAGGCAGTACTGCCCCTTTTGATGTCAGCCAGCGCTCCTATCATTTTAAGTGGATTACGAATCCCCACCCTTTGTAATTCTGAGCAGGTTAGCATAGATGGCTTTCTCTTTTGACACAGAGGGTGTAGTTCCCCAACCCAGCTCTGCTCTCAAAGCTCATTTAAGCAGTTCCCAACCTGGATTCCTCACTCCTCACTGCTGGTTCCTGGTTCTGCACTGCAGTTCCCTGTAGTCTCTGTGGGCACACAGACCCACAAGCCATAGTGCAAACCCGTCACAGCAGCAACTCTCCCCACTGACTCAGTTTACGGTAAAGGCTTACAACAGCTGCAGCGTGACTGATGGCAACGCTTCAAGAGAATTCAAGCCCAATATAACTGTTGCTGTCAGGAAGAAGTTCTCCCCTTCCCCCCTACCATATGCACACACTTGACCTCTTATAAGCCAGTTCAGCACACTGAACTGGATGAAAACTAACTAGGAAAGGGGTGTACGATCACAACATCAGGACTGAGACTGCTACTTTCAGCTGCAACAAGTCACTTGAATAGCTAAGCTACCTCATGAAACATCACTCAGAGGAAGGAGTTCTGGCAGAAGGGATGGGCAATTCTTAACCAACTCTTCTTCAAGAAAAAATGTCCATGGATTTAAATCCAGATTTTATTCACTTCTGATGCAAAAATGGTTTGGTAGCTCCACTAGCTTCTGCCTTAGGGTTTCTGAAGTAGCTGCCATCTTGAAATGAAGTTTTCCCAGCTATAGATAAGAGTTTATTATTACTATTTTTTAAAAAAAGATCCTTAGTTTAACATTTCCTTTACACAGTAGCTCCTGACAGTAGGCAATCTAAAATGAAAGCATTCCACCACAAAAAAAATCCCCCTATCCTGAACTTCCCACCTCCAATTCTCAAATACCCTTCATCTCCAAGTCAAATATTCTTTATCATCTCCTTGAAACACACAAGTGAGACAGGCATATTATAATGACCAGTTCTCCTATTATTCAATTCTCAAAGTGTTTCACTTGAAATAAATATTGACCATCTTGAAGTGGCTGATTAAGTTTAAAACAGACTTGAAGGCCAGAGAGCCCTCTATATGCAAAGGCTAACAATGAGGTAGAGGTAAAAAGCTACAGAAAAACACAAATTTACACAGGACTTAGTTGTTTTATTACACAGAAAAAGGATGAATCTTCTGCTCTGTTGCAGTTCTTCTGCCTCCTTCAGAGACCTGAATGGTCATCAAGATGAGATCAAAGAGCATGGGGTTGGGGTAGATGGAAGAAAGTAAATTCTTCAGTGGATTACAAACATCTTAACTGAATTTCTTTTTTTGGCCCAACTCATGCCCTCTTTAAGGAATGGGGATTAAATGATGGAGTAAACAGGACTGCTAAATTTTGTTATCTGTATGCAATTTGAAGTAGATTGTTAATACAACCAAAGTAATTGTTTTATCACCCTTATATGAAACTAAAGGGAAAAAAACCAGAAATTACGTCTTCAGTCTGAGTTTCAACTATACTCCTAACAAAACAACTCCACTACTTGAAAGCACCATTTGAGCAGAGGTAAGAATCTGGAGGAGTAAGTGACAACTGAAAGACAAGGGACGTTCCAGCTCCGCAGCATGTCAGCGACATCTGCGACATGCCCCAACTGTTAGGGACGCACCATGCTCGACCACTGCACAGGGGTCACAACTTCTTCCTGAAATCTCTGTGACAGATGCTCAGTTCTATTAACTTGAGTTGCTTGTACTGAATTGCTCAGACTTCTTTTTCCTGGAATATATCAAGTAGTATCAGAGCACATTCACTCTGTGCCAACAGTCATTTTCACATAGTGCTCTTAAAACCAGGCAGAGTTAATCAGTTTAATTTGAAAAAAAATAATACACTCAGCACTCACACAGAGGTATACTGTCTGAACACTCAGATGGGCACAGTGGCAATTCAGTGCTAAAGCTAGTTTACTGATTAGCAGCTGATATTTCTTTCAAACTCTAAACCCCACATATTTAATTAAACTGTCTGAAATCCCACTGCCTCAAATCCCACTAAAGCTATGTTCTCAACACTCAGGGTTTTACCTCAGCCAGTACTCAGCACCTATCTTCCCATTACGGCAGTCATATTTCAAAAGATAAGTACAGCTCTAAGACACAGCTTAAGCCAAATGATGAGTGAGATGGCAGCATCTGTATATAGAGAATACTGGACCTTGAGCTTGCGTGTGCAGGCAACATGACAGAATAATTAAATGGGTCACGGAAACATGCTGTATCCAATGAACCCAAGCAGACCTAATGTACTGCAAGTCAAGTCCTGCCCTTTGCAGCTTTCTGGAAAAGCATTTTGCAGACACTCATGTTCTCTCTGCACTCTGCAGGGGCTCCTGCTCAGAACTTTGCCTTGAGACTGCAAGAGAACATAAATCCCTGTTTAAAGGTCAATATTTCAAAGTGCTCCAAAATGGACATTTTGTTTTTCAGAAGTAGTGTCAAGGGAAAGGGTATTGGCGGCAAAAAGAAAACTTCTAGTAGGCAGTCACATTAGGGTAATGTAATCGTGACTCACACTCCTCACCCATTTCCTGACTAGGGCTGTGCATGATCAAAAGAAAATCAGCCACAGTAATGCTGCCGCTCGTTAATGTTAGCTAGCGTGAAAGGATTACAGACTACCAGAAAACAAACTCATTGCAGAGTATCCTATTTAAAGCCTGGCATAAATTGACACTGACAAACACAGTGGCGTAATACCATACTCAACCAAAACAACAACTTGCCTTTGTTGCGAGAAACAAATTACAACTTTTTATGATGAGTTCTCCTATCAGAACAAACCCTCTCACACACCTTAAAACACTGTAAATCCTTAGGGTGTGTAGGGAGAGGGTGGGGAATATCCAATTGCTAGTTCCTCTCTAAGGAAGTACAAGATACACGGCCCTTTTCAATAGCATCACAGCAAACTCAGACTGCTATAAAACAAATATCACCTCCCCAGAAAGGCTGTAAAAGAACACACATACACAAGCCAAAGCACAAGCTGGGCCTGAGTGGCTGTCACCTTATAAGAAAGGCACTGCAAGAGGCAATTTCTGTCTTAGTGTTCAATCCTGTTGGGCAGCCTGAGTGAAGTGTGTGCTTAATGATGCAAATTGGTGTTCATTTGTATGAAGAGTAGAAAACAAATTTCAGATCCTTGTTGGGACCTTGGTCACATTTAATTTGTTCCAAAACCCACATTGATGAAAACCCCAAAATTAATCAGATATTTCCACAGAAACTAGGCCAGACTTTAGGTAACACAGATGACAACACCCAGCTGCACCTCTCTGCAGCCCTCACAGGCCAAATAGGGGTGAGTCAACATTTCTCCCTCCCTCCTACCTCAGGAGAAAAGCCCTGCATTTGCAGGTCCCTTTCACTCCCCTTTTCAAACTCCAACTAGCTGCTAAACATGCTCCTTGGCACCAGTGACCCTGTTCCTTATGCTGCTTCTGGCAAGGGAGATTAAAGGGGAGAGCCAACCTGAAGTTGGCCATTAAATATATAACCCATTGCCAAACCCATCGTCCATAGAGTTAAGACTGATCAGCAGTTGCACTCCACTCCCAGGATATTGAGAAGACCTATACCAGGTGCCTGACAGCCAATTTCCACCCAAATTAAGCAACCACCTGGCTTTGCAGTAGAACCTCAGCTTGCCTCTTGGAAATATCAAACGTTTTGCCCCTCAGATGACGCAGTACTGGGGGCCAGGTAGGAAGAAAGAGTCAGTTGCACTAGGCAAGTTACATTTAGGTCTGGCTAAACCAACACCAGCTAAACGTACTAAGCCTACACTTTATCTAGGTTGCTCTCATTACTTCAGAGTTGAGAGAAGCTCATTCTGAAACAGAGCAGACTTACTTTGCATTGCAACGCTGCTAGACTGTTATAACTCTGTGTGGTCACTGCACGTCTTATTTATACAATCTAACAGCACAGAAATCAGGTGCACCAATCCCTTTGGGCACGGATGCACCTCTGTCTACCAAGAATGAGCTGTTACCACATGCTGCAAGTCACTCATGTACCAATTCATACAGCTGGTGTGGAAGGCAGTGGGGTGCAGGCAGACAACTAAAAGAATGTAATTCAGGGACCTACTTTCCTGTGTAAAGGGCACATTTATTTACTTAATCCTTTAATAAGTAGGTAAGATGAACTTCTGCCTTTACTGAAGGCTATTTAAAGCAAATGTTTAATGGCTCTTGCAGGCTCCAGGGAGTCAGAACTCAAGTCATGGGAGGAGTGATATGTTGCTTAGTGTGGTTTACCATCCTTCGGAAATTTAAGGAAAAGTGACACATACAGCCCAGGACAGACACCTGCAGCGCTGACAAAAACCTCTGCTCAAATACTAGGGGGTGGAAAAAACCAAACCAAACCACAAAAAACCCTCACCAAAAACAAACAAAAAATTACAACAGCTAAGACAAAACCTCCATCAAATCAGAAATCACAACTAATGTAAATAGTCAGAACCTAAGCCACAGAAGTAAGTGGCCAGGTATTCCCGATCTCCTCGGTGTAGCAAAGGGGAGCAAAAATTGAGGTCACTTTCTTTGTCCCTACTGCAAATCCAAACCATACCAAGAAAAAAAAAAATCCCCCATATAATACTGTAACAGTGTATGAGGATTGCATTAATTTAAGGCACAGTGTGGTGTGCTGTTCTCTTGCAGAAGTCCATAATGTTTCTTTTAACAGAGATATCGCCTCCATAGAAACACAGAGAAGCAACACACTTCAGCTCCCTGAATTACAGGAGAGCACATGGCCAACAGACACAGTACACTCAAGAAATTTAAGAAGGAACTTGCATCCAAGGGGAGCATCAATATCTCAGTGTTGCTGCTTCAGTACCAGACAGGAAGAAATTTACGGATAACGTAGGGCCTGTTCCACAGACTCTCTGGATATAACTCACATGGGAAGGAATAGAAATGTCATAATCAAAATACCTTGAAACACCATCCCAGCAAAAGGCATGTACAGTAACATCTAGAAGGAAGATGATATTACCAAACTGGCATTCCTTCTTTTCCTCTGTACGTGAGTGCTACCTGGCTTCACCAGAGGAATGCCCCTTCTGGCTGCAGAAGCAGCAGGGCAGCATACTTGGGCTCCGAGGAAGGAGCCCAAGGGAATCCTTAATGGAGGAAATCGTTAAATTGTTCACCAACAGCTACAAAGATCCATATTAGTTCATCAACATCCCTATTACTATAGTCCTATGCTACTTAAGTTAAACCACCTCCTTGGGGAAAACGTGATTATTCTGTTGTTTTGTTTAAGTTCTCTCAGAACACTAAATATGAGTTATCCTACAATAATTCAAATTAAATACATCTATTTTATTAAACAAAAATCCTGCCACTGACACTGCTGTTAAACTCTTGCCGTTGCTGAGAAGACCATAATCCATTCACTTTAGAGAACAAAAGTGGGAAGGCAGAAACAATTAGCATGGGAAAAGAAGAAAGGTCCAAACAACAATGAAAAGAAAAAAATCTGCACCTAATCAGTAAACCAAAACTCTTCAAATGCAACACATTAGCAGCCTGCAGTAGAACAGTTAACTTTTAATAGTCACCAGGATCCCAGGTCAGAGGCTGTTGATTAAGAAAGTTCACACCTCCCGAAGTGAGTGGTTCAGGCTGACTGAAACAAAGCAGGCAGCTTCACCTAGGGTGAGAACACAGGCTGAATGAACATTACATCTTAAAGTAAAATCTCATTTTTAAAAACAAAAATAGTGCGAATACCTGAAAAATCCAGGGAGACTCTTAATCTGCCTTGCATTTTGGCTGTTATGTTCCCAGTGAGGTATTATCCAACAAGACAAACTGAGTGCTGTTTTAGAACTCGATTAAACCTAATAAATAATAAAACTGCCTTCATACCTCTTGCTAGTCACCTTTCTTATACGGGAGAAGATATAGAAAGTTTTCTTATGTGTTTTTCCAGACACTGAAATACTCTTCTTTGGCTTTTCATGGAAACGCTGTCATTTACTAGGCACCTGGAAATAGCCATTTGCTCCTTGGTGAAACTTAGCATTCATGCTCTCAGCAGAGCACAACAAAGAGCTTACCAACATATAACATCTTGGTAGACATGCTGCATTTGGAAAGCAACAACCCCCCACCCCGGGAAGTACCATGAACTCAAATTTCTGTTCTTTTTGCTTAAACATTCCAACATTAAGTGCAAGAAGCAAGAATGAAACAAAATTAACATGCTGAAACACTGTAGCAGTTGACAGCTACTAATGAGCTTTTCTGATAGCTTAAACAACCAAGATGAATTTTTCTAGTCAGTCCACATCCCTATCTCTCCCTGCCCCCACCCGTTAGCAGTAATTATTGGAGGCTATAACTACTGCAAATCAGATCTGAATTAGGACTCTTGCTTTACTAAATAAATTACAAGATAACAAAACCGATACATCTGCAATGGAAAGATAGGTCTGTACAACACCCAATATACACAGCTCCTCTTCTGCCTCCCACTCAGAACCAAAGTAATACTCTTTTTCCTGTCATAGGATCTCAGAGTACATCAAGTATGACTTCTTCTACACCAGTTTAACATGCCTTATTCGTCAGTGGATAATCTTAAACTCTTTGCCTTCAATTCATCCATTTCAGTTGAGGAATTACCCTAAAACACGAGGAAAATTAACTGATAGATAATGGAAATGAGAGGAAGAGAGTGATCTTGATTAGATGGTATCTGAACATCAGCAAGCCACTTGAGTTTTAACAGTAGCCACAGTCATGCATTCAAGATTAGAATTCAAGACTAAGTCACATAGACCACACTTTCATCATGGAAAATCGTGTTCACAAACAGTAATGAGAGTTGCAGGTCAGAAGAAATAATCAGTTGAACCTCATCCTCTTGTGCAAGGCGGTACTGCAATACCCTGCTGCATAAGGGGGCACTGACAAGGGAAGGGGAAGGTCCAGTAGTTCTGTATTTGGCCATTACCATGTTCAGTCCCAGCAGCCACAATTCCAGGAGGATGCCACTAAACAAAAGAGTGTTTCAGAAGAGCCACAATACTGATATTATCACTTATGTTTGCTAGACTGAAGCTAGACAAAGCAAGGTAAGAAAGAAAACGCACCTTTTTGTAACAGCAAGAACTCTTTACCAAGGCTTGTGGTGGATTCTCTATTATTTGGATTTTTATTTAAAAAAATTCTAAAAACTGTCCATTGTCTAACTCAATCCCAGCAGACCCAGGAGTCATACTGACACATAACTGGGTGACAATTTAGGAAAGGCCTACAGCTTGTCATAGACAGGCTCCCAATGGTCTGTTCTGGCTTTTATCATTCAAGATAGAAAAAGTATTTTCCCCTAAATAAGTGACTTTTCTTCTAAGAATTAAATATTTTTGGAAAGCATTTTTATCTAGAGAATACTAAATTTTTAGAGTCTTTTTGTCCACAGATTATGTTTATTGGCCATCAAGATGATTATGAAGGTTTAAAGGGCAAATCTCCTGGAAGTTATCAAAACAGAGCTCTCATCCAAACTGTTGTGTTTGGAAAGTTCTTGTCTTTCAGCACAAAATAGGAAAAAAAACATATCTATGTTTGACACTACTTCAAATCCCACACGGAGAACTGAATAAATTATTTCCTGTCAAATCGCCATGAACAGTTTGAGACCTACAAACTTTAAAAGTTGTTTCTCCTCTGATGCTATCCAAGCAGAAGGGCACACATTTCACAGCAACTTAGCCTATTCGAAGTGAGCAAGGAAAACTAAACACTTTAAAGTATGACTTTCTAACAAGGGTATCTCAAATCCATGACTGAGCAGAATCCAGTGTCTAACTTCAGACACTCAGTTTTGAAGAAAAGCACAATGAAAAAGTGAGATGTGGCTTCATTCACTTTTACTCAAGAGAACTTGAGATAGTTCTTGAATTTTACAATACTCTATAATTTCTTTTCAAGCGGTATCTCCCCTATATTGTTAGTGCTGTAAAACTTGACTTTGGGACCACATTTGTACTTTCAGGTCTTAAGCCAAGAACTACAAACTTTGAAATTCAGAAATCCAGAAATTCAGAAAATTCAGTAACTACTGACAGCTACCTCATCAGATGAGCCAAAAGAACACATTGAATCAGAGCACCTGAAAAATTCTCTATTATCATTTCAGACAAGAATCTTTAATGTACACACATACGTAGAGACAGCTGCTCCTACTACCACAGATACCACACTGTTTATTACACAAAGCATACACACAATTTCTCAGATGATGCCTTTTAACGTGTCCACCTACCCTTCAGATGTGTTGGAAGCTTCTATTTTAAAGCTTGTTTTCAGAGTTGTTTGTAAATATCAGACAGCCATTCAAGCCAACACTTCCTATCCTTCATCTGCAGCAATCTGTATGCATATGTTTAATGGGAAGATTAGAAAGCAGTGGGAGAATTTTAAAATAAGTTATTAAACTGTTTCTCTAATGAGACAAAACAAAATTACGTATTTCTACTCCCCTGTTCTACCACAATGCCCTTCTTCTATGCATATACCACCCATGAAAATCCACAACTTGCTAAAAAGTTCTGGCACTTCTGTACTTTTAAAGCTAGTCCTGACATTCAGATTTGTATCTGTGAATGCGTCTTTACCTGCTACTGTGATTTACCAGGGTAGTCAATTTTAAGGTGTTTTAATTGCATAATTTTTGCAAGATTCAGTATCTTAGTGTCTGCCAGCTGAACTCTTCCAAAATACTCTCTCTGTTAAAAATACCGCCCCTCCTGCTTACATTGCCCTATCCACACCAACAACTTAGCAGGAAGAAATAACCATCGACCCAAATTCAGGAAGGACAGAACCCCTGCATAAGAACTAGAGATGTGAAACCAGGAGATGGAGAACGGTGGAAGTGGAGAAGGGATTGACCCTTGTGCACAGCTGCAAGGGAGAAAGACATGTAAGTGGGCTTGATGCAGGAAAATTAGCTGAAATTTTGCAATAGGAGTTAATTTCATTATTAGATTGCTCATTTGGGCATTGAGCCCTGCTACTTTCTTCACAGTATTTTCTGTTTTATGCAGATGATATCTTCATATTTTCAGAGATTACATGAGTACACTTAAAGATTTTACATTTCAACAGATATATTGTTCTTACCAAAGGCAGTGGTAAAAAGCTTTCAACTTCTCTGTTGTTGCTTCATTAGATGCTTGCTACTCCTGTCTCTTTCTCATATAAGATTGCCAGAGCATATCCCAGCAATCCAACTGTTACACCACGCCACAAAACGCCTTATTTACAATTTACCTCTGCCAAAGTAGAGGCATCATTGTAGTCTCAAGGTGAAATAGCTATGCAACTAAAAGTGAAGTTAATTCTCAGACAAAAATCTGAAAGCTGTCTGCCGCATAAACTACTTGATTGTTCGTCACTTTTGTTTGGAGAAGTGGGTTTTATTTTTGTCCTCAAATTCCTTTAGGAACTCCTACAGATTCCTAACCTGCTTGGGCTCTTGCTTTTGTAACTTTTCTTTTTTGGGACTAGAAATATGCACTTTTAAGAGAGCTGTACAGCCCACTCTGCCATAAAATGAATGACTTTGTTGTCTTTGCTGTTGACGTTAGTGGATCTTATCTAAAAGACTCTAGAGACCGAGATGGGTATCCATCATGCCTGAGGGTACATATAGACAAAATTAGAAGAAATATAGCCTCCCTCGCCACTAAAATCATACTATTAAAGTGGGGAAAGGGCATACAGGAACAGATCAGCTGCTGTACAAATTACTGGTCTGCGCAGTCTACTATTTTGTTCCTAACAACAGATGTCCTATTCAGTCTGTGTGACTTCTCTTACTACTACTATCTTTGCATATCCTTAATAAGAAACAAGTTAGAGCAGATGTAACATTAACAAGCCAACCTTTTCTTTTAAGGTTTTCTCCAAACTGACTAGATTCTACCATTTACTTCTAGGCAAGATGACCAAACTGAGCAATATATTGCTATAAATTTGTGTTACTGTAGTATTAGAAGCCCTAATTGCAAGAAAGGCATCTAGTACATTAAGCATTATGCAGACAAAAAATGACAACAAAACCTCACAAAAGAAGGTTAGTTGTTCAGCTGTTGCATCTCCTGGGGCAGGGACTACTATTAGCTTTGTAAAAGAATTGTAATTGTTGTGAGCATCACCTCCCTCCTATTTCATCTTTACACTCCAAGTGTTTGGACTGAAGTAAAATACAATTCCATATGCCATATATAAAGTCTATGCACGGACACACTGCTCCATTCTTTACCTCCACATTCCCATCTGGTTTTTAAATGACCAACCAGAAAAGACCCCCAGATACACTGCATCTTACCCTCTTATGAAGTGCAGTTACTCTTCCAAGGTCATCTGCTAAAGAGCCACAAGCAAGCAAAGAACCGACTTAATGAAGAGCAGTAATCTTTTGTATCTGGAGCAGGAACATGTGAGCTGCATCTGACATGCAAGACAATCAATGGCACTATTCTTTCCTTGTCCCTCTTTCACTCACCATGTAGCTCTCCCACTGTTCAAGTCCTCCTTAAATTGGGCTAACTCCTAACATTATTTGTAGGAGCCACGCATCCTTAAAAGAAGGAAATGCCAAAGCCTACACAGCCACATACTATCCTCCAAATGAATACAGACAAGTCATGCAAAAGCTAAAGAAAAGTGCCTTTGCAAGGACCACAGTGCTGGGGAGAAATGGTATTGCTGGCCTTTACATCAAACTACAAAAGGCAGAACCTGCATTTTCTTTTTCCTTCACCCTCACTGGGGCACATGCAGCTTTTAGTGTAAGAGATGCTTTTGTTTTAAATCTTTGTGGTTACAGAAACATGTCATCTCAAAGAACTAATGAGACAATTTAATGCTTCAAATGACAGGGAGCTTGTAAAATTAAAATTGACTAAGCCATCATCTGAAATCTGAACATTGAGAAGATTGGCCTAACCATTCTCTGGGGATGTTTTAACCAAACTGAAACAATTTATCAAATAATCCAAAAATAAAGACCAAAAAGTAATACCGATGATCATTCCCCAACAGAATTCCTCATTAAAAGCAGTGGCAAGAGTGCCTGAACAAGATGCTGTTCCTTAATGGTGGTCTGTCATATCCAAGACAGGATATTTAGGGTGTCCACTCCCAGCACAGAAAAGGGGAGAGAAAAAGCAAACCAAAACATTCACCTTAAGCTCCATAACATCTTGGCCTAATCTTTGCCTGAGTTTCAGATCTAATTTACCCAATCTCATAAACAAACAGAATTAAAGTCAAAATAAATCAAAGTATACTACTCAGTCATATTAACTGAGGCAAAAAGGTAAAGTTAGAGGTTTCGAGAACATACTTAACCCTCACAAAAAAAAAAAAAGATATATGTAAACACAAACAATTTAGGCTTTACTTAACTAGAACTGGAGATACACATACAAGGAAGAAAGAAGGGAACTTTTTCTGATCACAATATCCTGATGAACATAATTTAAAAGGTTAGATTTAGTAAGTATTAGAATCAAGAGGAACATTCAAAAATTGTTCTGGTATCACAAGAATTTTTTTTAAGTTCTAAATTACTGAAGTATTGATTTTGTAAAATTTAAAAGCTTTCTTAATGAGAAGAATCCATTAATGTGGTCATACACTTCTTGGCAATATAAATGAAATAAGGGGGAAAATAAACAAAAAGGCAAGAATGTAAATGTGGTGAAAAAATCCTCAGCAACATCGGTGTTACATTCTTGTACGTCACTCGGTACTAGTGCACCACTCCAGCACTAGAAAAGCCAGCCAAGCTCTCTACTGCACAGGAGCCCACCCAGTCACATGGCTTGAGAAAACCACCATCTGAAAAGTCAATAGGGAGCTTATAGGAGAAACAGAGAAAGTGTTTACAAAAGCAACAAGATCCACAAGCCTTTTCTTCACTAAAGACTTAAGCCTGAAGTCTTGTCCACCATCTCCTTCCTGCCTCTTCTTTGCTTCCTGCTGAAGATTCAAAACAACATTATTTTTATGCTCTTACAAGTATCAGGGTTTCTCCTTGGGAAAATCAAGACAGAGAGCTCTGCCAGCTAGAAAGCTAGTTTCACAACCTCTTTGGAGAAACGCTTCACAGATGCTGACTGTGGTGGCAGCAAACCACCTTTGATCTTCCTTACAGAGTATCACTGAGAATTCTGAATGCCATAATTAAAAATATCGTATGTGGAACACTAAGGTTGTAAAGTCAAACAATGCAAAGTTAAGAAATCCCAGGATTATATTACTTGTGGAACCATTATTTGATTCCTTCACCATTGGCATTAAAATGTTGCCCAGCACGGTGCACCCAAAAGGACTATGACAGAGCAGGACCTTCAGCTGTAGCCCAGAATTTCAAACAGATCCTCTTTTTGTTACTTCTCACCTCATTCACCCAATATACTGTCTGAGGTAAGAGGGCTATGAGAAATAATGTGACCATAATGCACTTACATATAGATCACTATTTTCTATAGGCATTTTCGAACATATTCATACTTGCTTTTGCCAGCATAACAGGCTTTAGATTTTTGGGTTTGTTTGACTTTAATGTTATACTGTACAGACTTTTTAAAAAGTTAACTGGAGGGGAAAAAAAATATTTTCAGACCAACAGTTTGCTTTTATTTACAATTTTTATGGTAGCGTCTAATATTCTAATATAAAAAAAACACATTTGGAATGAAGACTCAACACCTGTTTCCTTTGTTGAAAGCATAATACTTCAAATACACATAACATTTCTACGGCAAAACGGTGAGAACCAGACTTGAAACATCTGGTATTTCAAAGGGACAGAATAAAAAAAATACATTTTAGAGCTTCACAGAAAAGACATGAAGAAGTATTTATTTTTAGAACGTTCTCTACAGATGACCTAAAAAAAATTAATTGCCACCTAAGTGCATCTAAACAGCTTTGCAGAGACCTGACTAAGCAAGTCATACCTAGCTTCAGTGACCACAGCTTGTCATCAGCACTTCTATCTCTACAGAAGGTCAGCTGCTGTTTACACGTAACCACAGAAAAGTTCACTTAGCTCATTCAGAATGAGCCCCAGCACAATAACTCACTATATCAGTCCATTTAATTTCTTATCTAACTTGTTCCCTGTTGACCTTTATGATAGAAATCAAAGCAGTGTATCAGACTTGGTGAGATTTCTTCTGTTATTCAGTGCAAGTAAACAACATTAACGCAACATTTACATAGTTAAGTTTTATGTCTTCCCACACATGGTGGGAGTTGAAACCCTTAATGTGGCTCCCCAGCATTCAGGAGACACTAGTCATCAAGTTTTAAGAGTATTGCACAACTTGGGTCATTTCAAAGATAAGTATAACAGTATTTCAAATTACGTTTGCTAAACATACATTTCAGTAAAACGGTCTCATGTAAAAAGCTATTATGGTCATGAAGATACAATTTAGTTTGAGTATTCAAGTATCATTTTCGCATTTTCAGAGCTTTAGGTATTAAGAAGTGCTACTCCAAAAGTGCTGCTCAGTGTGCAAATGGCCTGCAAGTGGCTTATCTCCCCCCATAAAAAAAAAAAAAAAAACAAACACAAACAAAAAAGGAGTAAAACACATTCAACAGTGCACTAGCCTCCCAGAAGAAAAGCCTCACAGTTGCATCCAAAAATTATTAACTGTGTTCTTGTGGACTTAACTAGTGGCAGAACCGTAAGACAAACATTTGTTTCTACACCTGACTATTTATTCCATAAATGTCAATGAGATCTAAGTAAAGGTATAAATATATCTTATCACCCTGGCCAACTCTGTCCATTTGTAATCATCTCACTTTATCTTGGCGGCATGTTTTCTGAAGGTTTACTGTGTCTTGATTTAACTCTTAAACTATGAGGAAGCCAGTCTTCTTGTCAGTCAGTTCCAGCTGCTCCTGTTACACTCACCTCCCCAGCAGTCACCATGCTGGATCAATATCTTTGCTCAATACCATTACGACTGTAAATACAGAACATTGTAAAATATTGTAAGCAATGATTATCTTAATGAATGTCATCCAGAAATCTTTCTTATTTAATTTAGCACTAGAAACAGATCTCTTCTTCAGCATGAGCTTCACCTGAACTTGCACTCAGTAGTTGCGCCTCATTCTGCCATCCTGCTTCACGCAAAACCCTCCCCTGCCTAGGTGGTTCTTCAAAGTTGTTCTCACTGCTCTACCCAGACCCATCCACCAGCACCAGCTAACTGCTTTCACTGGCTAGTAACTGGTCTGCTTTGCAGTGAGAGGAAATCATGTAAAAACAGTCTCCCATCCAGCACCTGAATACAATTCTCCCCATAGCCCAGTTAAGTTCAGACATGAGTTTATTTGGGAAATTCACCTTACTATCACACAGAACCAACTAACCAACCAACCACAGGATATACCTTCACCCGACTACCACTCCTGTAAGCATTGTTCTTGTGGGGATAGCATGTCTCTGCAGCACAGCTGGGCCTACTAGGCACAGAACCCCCAATTAGTTTAGTTTCAGAGGCAGTCAGTTCTCCCTGAGATGGTTCAGATCTTGAGAAAATGTTTACTCTGCTTTGATCACGGTGAGAGGAGGAAAAAGAAAAGTAAAGAAGCGATGCTTTTTGTTTGGGTTTTTTTGTGGAGGTTTGTTTTGTTTTTTTCCAAGAAGTAACATTTGCATGCAGGAGGCTGAAAGCCTCTGGTGTTTTACATCGTTATGAAAGGCCGAAACAGGCACGAGGTGACCTGATCCCCAGCAATTCTGTCAACAAGGGCAAGGAACAGGAGGAAGAACCAGTCAGAGAGCATCGCAGAGCCCCTGGGACACAGCCTCACTGGCAAGAAGCAAAGGAGGACTTGATGGCAAATTCTGCATGGCAGAGAGAAATTTCTTTTCAAATGCCAGTTCCCTCTCCTACCCCAAATTATTTCTCAAGACTTGGGCAGAAGACCAGAATTTCATCTATAAGAAGTCATCTAGCTCAGAAGGCTATAAACCAAACCAGCATACCTAATTACGAAAAGCTGAGAGCAAAGCATGTTTTGCCATGAACCATGTCTTTCTTTGGTTACAGTAAAGCTGATATAAGTGGTTTGGAACAGTTTTAGACGCCTCTTTGAAGTAAATGTGACATTTAGCTGCAGCAGTCAAATAGGGATGGTGCAGAGCCACGCTGCCTCAGGGAAAGAGTGGCTCTGGGCTGCCTCTTAGGTGATACCCATCTCTTGCCTTTCCAAAATTCACCCAAGCCACCTCCTGGTGATTCTGCCTGGCTTTACCTATCACAGAAGAGCGGCAGAACCACAGAGGTAGTTTCTGCAGCCCAATTTTCACTTCTGTGGATCCACAAGGTTCTCCTGAGAGAACACTAACTGTGATTATCTTTAATTTAAGGAGGAGATAGGCCCCATTGTTTCCTTCCCAAATACCGTTGGCTTACGAGGAGGCCAGAAAAAATCGATCCCTTCGGTACTACCCTACCGACCCAAGAACCTGCTCAGTTCCTCTCCTCTGCATGCTGTAATAAAAAACAAATGTTCAATGCAAGGAGCGCCCCAAACATAGGAGTTTTCTCTTACTTTTCTGAATGTCTCTGCTGAAAGACTATTTTTAACACACCATAGAGCTAAAGTAAATCTTAACGCTAACACCAAAAAAGTCTGGACCCTCTCAGTATGAGACACTTTAAAAATAAATCCCTGCGACTGTAATCACCTGCTGATATATGCTTTTACGCTGAGCCAGCTGCTAAGATGCCACATCTGTCATTTCTTGCTTCCACAAATGTGCTTTCCTTTTCTGTAGGGAAGGAGAAAATTCTGTTCCTGGAATTGCACTGAGTGTCACGATGCCTTTTTTGGTATCTCTGTCATTCTTCTAAACGTCTGAACCACAGCTTGAGGATTATAAGATTTCTGGTACTGCGCGTCTTACGAATTGTTCAGCTTTAGATTTTCATACCTTAAAGCCTCTGGGTTTTTTCCCCCCTATACTTTGCTGAACAACGTTACATATTTATAACCTATACATAACTGAAAATAATGGTCTGTGTGTGAGTAATTTCAGTCCCGGGAGCTCTCCTTGTCCCCCTCCCCCAAATACTTTTCAAAGGAAAGTAGGAGACCAGGACCACATTTGTTACATTAAACATTTCGTAATAAGCCCTCTTCCTATTTTTAAAACATAACAGCAATCTACAGTGACGCAAGTCCTAATTTAATTACTTCCTCTATTTTGGTGTCTCTTTAACTTCAACTGAAAATAAATCAAGTCCCTCTTATCAATCGACCGCCCGCCTTTCTTCACCAGCAAGCCCGTCCGAATTCCCGACTCGAAGCTCCTGTTCCCCAGGCAGCACCCCACCGGGCCGCCGCCTTCCTGCCAGCCCCGCACCGCCCCAGGTGCAGCCCCGGCCCCAGCCGCGCAGCCAGGGGCGCCGCGCTCAAGCGCACGGGTATTTTCAAATCCGTTCAGAAAGGCGCAGCAAAAGGAGCCATCCCGCACAAAAAAAAAAAAAGGAGAAACGCCCGCTCTGTTTCGGGGCGATGCGGATATGCCTTCTGCCTCCAAGACAGGGCATAAAAATCAGGTATGTCAAAACACGCGGGGAAGAAAATTTAAAGCGATGGCAAGGGGCGGATTTCAGCGATGCAGAAACACCCCGAGACGGTCTCAGCAATGCGATCGCTCCGGCATAAATCCCCCAAGCAGCCAAACGCGAGGACTAAAGAATACTCTCCCAGGGCACCCCGAAACGCCTCCCCTGCCTCCCAACCTTCCTCCCCGAGCCCCGAGCGGGCGCGGTGCGGCCCCGCCGTCGCTCCGCGGGTGAGGAGGGGCCGGGCCGGGCCCCTCGCCGGCCCCCGGCCGCGCAGCCCGGCGGTGGGGGCCCACCCCACCCCACTCCGCTCCGCTCCCCCACCGCCCCGGCTCCCCTACTTACGGCGCGGCCGGCTGCTCCCCCGCCGCTCCTCCCTCCCTAGCTACCTCCCTCCCGCCGGTGCGGAGCCGGGAGGGCAGCGGGGCCGCCCCTCCGCGACTCGGAGCGAGCGCGGCACCTGCGAGCGCCTGTCAGTGCGCGGGCGGGCGGCGGCGGCGCCCCGTGTCCCGGGGGCGCGGCGCGGGACCGCGGGCGGCGAGCGGGAGCCGCGGGG
>VZSC01011108.1:649417-694349 GCA_013398225.1 Steatornis caripensis | reverse complement strand
CCCCCCCCCCCCGCCGGCGGGGTCCCGCTGCAGCCCTCGGGTGGGCAGCTCTCCCACCGCGAGCACGGCCAGCGCGGAGGAGAGGTGCTTAAAAGCCCACGATTTTTCACCCCAACCCTCTTCCCCCTCACCTCGACGCCCCGTCTGTCAGGGGTGAGGCTTTCAGCCCGCTCTGCGCAGCGGCGCCCGCCGCACTCATTCGTTCTGCCGCTCCTCCATCATTTACGCGCGTTTAAGGAGCGCTCGGGCTTTCACGGCTCCGCGGTCTGCGATTTGCAGGTAAACGGCAAAGACTGCGAGAGCCGGCGGGGCGCAGGGGCGTCTGCCCCCGGCCAGCGGCCTGGCCGGAGCGGGGCAGTGACGCGGAGGTGCTGCGCGGAGCACCCAGCGTGGCCCGAGAGCTCTTTAACGACAGATTTAAGGGCACCTGCCCATCTGATTTATACAAGTGAAACTGCCTTGCCCAGGACGTGAAAGGGCTCGAAACAGCTGTTGGCAGTCCAGCAGATTACTGGCTAGGAAGCCCATAAATACTGTGCTGATGTTAATTTTTTTTTTACAAGTTCCTTGATTGTCCCAGATAGAGACCCCGGTATTGTTTTGCTTCTCCCGGTGACATCCTCCCAGAGGTTTCTGTTGGCAGGTACCCGAACTCAACAGCCCGCATCTGCCCGTTTTACCGAAGGGTCGTTTTTGGAAATGTTACGTTTGGCACCGCCATAAAAGCACCGCATATGCGTTTATTGAAATATTAACTGTGGTACGTACCTTGCCCAGGCTAAGGTATTTTTATAAATATTTGCATAATTTTCATTGCACATGGCATTTTTAAATAAGTGTAAATAGTGGATGGTATATGAATGTATACTTAATTTTAAATATGTTTACATACTCACATCTGGGTGAGAGAATTTTCCCCTTTGCTCTCTTTGCATTGTTAGTATTGGAGCACTTTAACGCTAAAGCGCTTTACCGCAGGGCAATTGTACTTTCTTTTCTGTAAATACAGTGCCCAAATTCAGAGAACATTTTCATTTCAAGATTTCGAGACTGTAATATTCAGCATGCCCGCAGACTGCTGTGCCCTTACACATATACGGTGATGTCTCTGGGCAAGGAAATACCAGGTCGTACACAGCAGTTTATACCCCAATCCTGCTACCTGAAATAGTACTTACACAGAAAATACTGCTGAAGTATTTTCAATTCTATGAAAATCCTTTTAGCCATTTGGCTTGCATAACATGATTTTTTTTAAAAAAAGCCAAGCCCTCCATATGTCAATTTAATAGCTGAAGATGAAGTTGCTTGCTCTGTTGGAGCAAGGGCTTCATGCAAACAGTCCTCTTCCCCTGCCCGGCATGCAGCCCCCGAGCTGGGAGCAGGCACCGACTGAGCAGGTGGTTGGGGAGAACGGCCCTGCCGCTGCCTGAGGGAGCGGGATGGCTCTGTGCCGTGGCCTCCGACAGTACTGAAGGCATGGCCAGAGACTGCGCAGTTCCAGTAATTCTTAATTGCTATTGCAGAAGCCAAAGTAAATTTGAGAGCAGCCCAGAGGCTGCTCCCAGTTTATGCAAAGGGACAGTCAGAGAAAACAGCTATTATAAAGTTTGTGTAAGCAAAAGAAGAAAGAATTCTGTAATAAATCCTGGCTTCTTTGCATACATTTCCAACTTTGCAATTATTCAATTATTTATCCTGCGTTAATGCACTCCACACTACCTTTAATCTACCAACTCCACTCTTGAGACTGCTTTCTCATCTAGATACCTAATTTCAGTGGTTTAAATCTTTTTAAAAGGGACACTTGAAGGATGGCATTGCTCATACTTCTTTTTAGAAAGGACACGTGTGTGGGCATGCGTGTGTGTGGTGCCATGTGCTGAAGCTGAAGAAAATCCGCACAAACGTTTCTGAGGACAAAACAGACAGACACACAGATTTATTTGCTATAACAACAGGCTGGCAACATTTTACTGCGGCACACTCAAAACTTGTCCCAGTCACTTCACACATCCCTGCCCCTTCTGAATACTTTCACTGGTTCTTCTTTGTCAGAGCTGGGTTTCAAACCTCTGCACGCCGCTGTACTGTGGCACAGTTGGTTTGACTCAAGTTTCTCTCTTGTGCTCTTTTGTATTGCGACCTCCTGCACCTCTGACCTGCGCCACCTGCTCCAGCTTTTCCTCTTCAGTTCTCCCTTGTCTTCATCCATTCTGAGGTTCATGCTTGTTTTCACCGTGGCGAGGAGACGACCTGCTTCTCTGTAGCCCTAAAAGCCTATTTGACTCGAAGCCACAGCCACACCATTTCTGCAGTTCTTGTAGCATTGCTCTTACCTTTCCCAGTCCCATGTTAGTTGCCCCAAGGTTATCAAAGGCAGGCTGCATTCCCCAGTACAAGGAGCACGTTCTTTACCCTGCACTGCCCCTAAGTGTACTGTCATAGGCCATAATGATACTGGTTTGTTCTCTTATGAAGAAGCAAAGGACATATTAATAGGAAAGTGTTATGTGTACACATAAACACAGTTAGTGTTTCTAGGCAGTAACAGTTCAGAGAAAAGTTCCGGTTTCTCTGCAGAAAAAATGCTGATCCCTTCCCCGGCTTAGCATGCTACGGGAAACCCTAGAAGATGGAAGTGTAGGGGCCGGAGGCAGAACCAAGATTCCCAGGAGAACCTCAATTCTGAACTTCTTCAACTTCTTAGCTGCTGAAGTATCAGCATTATTAATAACATTTTTTATAAGGTTTTGAGTTGATCACCAGGAAGGAGTGATGGGATCCTCTGCTGTTAGGTCTCTTTCCACCACAGATTTACGCTGTCTCTGCTGTAATTTCGAACCTCTCTTATTAGGAACTGAAACTGGAGTTTAAAGTGTGGTCTTAAGATTCCTAAATGGCAGGCATCCTCAAATAATTAAATACTTTAATACTTAGGTCCCTGTGATATCTAGAGAATGTAAGTGTCTGTTTAAATGCTTTGCTGAATCAGGACGACTCCTATTTGTCATAATATTGCTTTTATTTATATATGCCCAACTCAAGTCCATGGTGCTTTTGCATTTCTTTCAGCTGGAGCCAGATCATGAGTTTAGTGAGGATTGTTAAGCAGTCTGTTACGCTTTGAAATTGTCTGTTTAAAAGCTGTACTTTGACAAAGGTTCTATGATCCTTAAAGTATACATGATTAACATAAGCTCTGGAAGCTAAGAAGTTAAACTATTTAATGTAAACACTCTTCATACTACCACCATAAACGAGATAATGTTACTAAAACTTTTTTCAAAAACAGTTTAATACTATTTTCCAGCGTTCCTGAAGATTGCATTCTGAAATACTATTGCTAAATAGTGTTTAGCAATACTGTATAGGAATAGTCTAAATATTTGCATCTTTTTTAATAATTCCCATGGATTACCAATGCACACATACCCAAACACACAACATTTCTGATACACTACTTTACAGAGTGGCAGAAGCGTAGGGTCAGAAGGGACTTCGGGGTCATCTCTTTCACGTTGTGCCCTGATGCAGGATCAAGCACTTCTAAAACCTTCCAAAATCTCCGGACCTTGCCATGCCCTTTCCCAGGGGAGAAGCAGTTCCTTCAGGGTTCCCTGAAACAGGCTGCTGCATAGCGCATGCAAACTTGTCTCCTCAGCCACCTTTCGCAATCCCTCCCAGATCCCTGTGGCACTGCGGGTGAGTTGGGCAACCACATGTCTGGGCTGTTTGCGCATGTGTTCGTTTATCCTCCATTCCTAAAATTATCCGCTGATGGAAATTCCAGAACCTCCCAAGGTACCTTCATAGTCTCATCCCTTTGCAATCCATCTTTCTTCTATTTTCCCAACAGACACACGACTTACATCTCTCTCTGCTGCACATTAGTCTGCTTTCTTCTCTCACTGAGCCTGGAGAACAGTGAAACCATCTTCTTTATAACAATACTATTTGGAGGCTGCTGTTTTCCCCAACCGTGTAGTTTTTTCTCACTGTTTACTCTCACCGAGTTGAAACAATGACCAGGGATACACAATCCAGCTTCTTTTCATGGAAATTATTGTGCAGCGTTGGAAAGAAAGAACATGATCTGAGCGAGGGAAAAAAATCTTCTGCCACAGATTATTTCTATTACTGTCACTTTGGGAATTTCTATAAATAAAATCACTATCACTCTTCTGAGAAGTAAGCATTTACTACCATTTTTTAAACAATGAAAAAATACAGATCTGTTTTTCATCTAAATTCTTTATATATTTGAAATCAATTAGAGAAGAAAGTCCAAAGAAATGTGGTTAGGTTTGACGAAAAGAAGCCTCCCAGTGGGATATTTAACAGAATACCTAGAAAACAGTGTTGAAAGACTTATAATATTTGGAACCCATTTTTTCGACTCTTGTTCCATGACCTCTGAGCTCCAGAGGACCTTAGTTGGCTTTAACTCATTATCCTCTGTGGTGATAACACTTTGGACCCAGGGGAGAAAGAAGGACTAATTGACCCACGGTTTGTGCAAGGCTTTTGCCTGACCTTGTACATATTAATGATGGATGTTTGACTTTCAACTTTTTTTGGTACTCAAATACTGCACAAGATTTGGCTTTCCTAGCCTGCCTTTTCCTACTACATTATGAAATGCCAAGCGGAAGCACGTGTGTGCGCAGGCACCAACCTTCCCCCCCAGGCCCCCCAGGCTGCCCAGTGCTGTCTGGGGGAGGGAGTACATGGGGTAAAGTGGTGATTCGGCTGGAGGAAGGATTCAGCTGGTAGTTCACGTACTGCCCCAGACAGCTTTCCCTTTCTTTTCTCATCTGCTCTCCCTGGGTGCCCTAAGCTCAGAGCGCTTTGCAGAACTGCCCAGGGAGAAGAGGACAAAAACTCTACAGCATTTGGCGGGAGGGGATGCAGTACTCTCTAGTGTCAGATGAATGCCACTGTCTGTGATTACCAGCAGCTTCAAATACATCGCTAATTAATTTTTATAAAAGGAAGTTAATGGCTGTTTTAAGCTTAGGATGGGAAAAGTAAACCAAAAGTCACTTGAAAGGATATTGCGGTAGCTCATGTAAGTGTAATAAATTAACATTGCATAGAATAAATATTACTTTTAGCAGTAATTGCTCATTTCTTTACAAAGAAAAAGAAGAGTGAAAGAACAATGAGATCTCTACAAAATGTTGTCTTGCTTAATACCAAAATTCGCGCATCACTATCAGCATTTAGGGACTAATTCTGAAACTGCTTAGTACTCTTCCCTTCCATTAGCTACTGTGGGAGTTGAAAGCAGCTGGCATCTTGAGGAATCAGGCTCTTTGGCGGTTTTAATTTAGTCTGACAATAATGCTGAATAAAAATATTCTTGGGGATAACCCGCAATTATATAGCATGAGCTCATTTCTTCATTATAAAATGTGAGCTGAAACCATTCGTAACTGCCAGCCAATATTGCAACAGGCAATTCCAGTTTTTCATTGCATGGGAAAAGCTCTAGCAAGCTTTAATGAGTTTCAAAAATAGCTGCCACATCAGAAAATTGTAATTGTGCTTGTTTTTCTAATGTGAATACCTGTTCAGCAGACGTCGTTTAAACAATGGCATCCAAATAGACCAGGGCATGTAAAATAGCTACTTTTATTTGTCAGCTGCACACCCATTGTTTTCAGTCAGAGCCTGCGGAGCAGCTTCAGCTGTACATTCCTGGGAAGTGAATAATATCAGTTGAGATTACGCTACAGTACCACATCTATTACAAGCACATTATAAAGATTGAATATAACCTAATTAGGAAATGCTGAAGCTGGCTGGGTGTGGATGTGGGCTGGTAAAGAGTCCTTTTACATGACCTTCGCTTAGTGAAAAAGAGAGTTCACAGAGGGTAAAGCAAAGGTAACAATGCAGATTTCAGTCCCGAGTCCAGGTATCACATACATATCTCATATTCCTCATACCGTTACTGCTAAGCTAAACAATTTCTCCCCAGGTTTCACTTCCACGAAACTCTTTTGTAAACACTTTGCGAATCCAGCAGGACAAACCAAATTTGGTCACAATCTTATTTTTGACGCAGATGAGAATTGCAGCTCTATTCAGGCTTTTAGTACTGGAAGGAAGAGGTTGCAGAGGGAGGCAGCCAGCGTTTCTCCCAGGAAGCCGTTGTTCTGTGTGCCCTTGCAGAAGGTTGTGTTTCCCCAGTATCACCTACTACAGAGCCCCTTCTCCCCACCACACAAGCCCTGCTGGCTCACGTAAGAAAAGAGATCTTAGCAAGCCAGTGCTCTCCTTTGGGTCTTTGCACACCCTCTTAGCTAGGTATTTATTAATGCAGCACCAAAGACAGCAAATACCTGTAGACCTCAGTGTCCTACCTGGACAATGGGACAATTCCAGCTGTAACGTAGCTTCAGCTTTTCATCATTTTTGGATTTGGACGGGATGTATTCAGAGAATCAAAGGTTTTTTTTTTTTTTTTTTTACAGATTCCTTAAGGGCTCATCTTTACTGGACAAGTGAAGGGGCAAGCTCTTCCAACAGCTTCATGGGACCTGCCTCTTCCTGTAGGTCTGGCCCTTCTGCCATCCCTTCTGATCTGCAAGACAGGGCTATTTCATTGCTTTCTGCTTGCAGCCTTACCACAGCACTGCTGATCAGCTTTGTGGGATTTCACAGCTATAAAAGTCTATATCACTGCCCCTGCGTCTGCACGTTGTTGTTAGCCAGGCATGCTGCTGGCTAACAACAAGTCACTGACAAAATGCCTCCAAACGTGTCTCATGTCTTGCATTTACCTCCTGGTTCCAAAACGAAAGTTGCATTAATGCCAACAGCTGGAACAGATCAGTGCTCCAAGCTGGATTCATGCCTTACCACTGATTGGAGTAGAGGTTGAAGAGAGACAACTTCAGCGTGCCAAGATGAAAGTAGTTTACTATGTTTATGGGACAAAGTCTCGTCTGTACAGGTACTCACAAAGGACAGACCAGTTTTCCCACAGCACACCACAGAATGGTGCAATTGAGCATGCAGTTAAAACCAGTAAATATAACCTCAGACTTCATGGTATGTCCCATAACTGAACACAGTACCAGAATAGATACACTTGAGTATAGCTCTGCTGTTCATGTACTTAGACCTGAGCTAGAAATCAACAATTACCTGTTTTCTTTGCCATGAATATAGTTTTGAGACCCTATTCCCACTGGAAACAAAAGAATGATTCATCTTTTCTTGTGTTGGCCTTTGCACATTGTTTAAGTACAACGAAATCGATTCTCGGCTGATTTTACTTTAAGTTGAGAACACCTATTAAGGTCATGGCATGATGCTGGTATGAAATCACATGTGAGAGTCACTTAAAGAAATGCATTTCAGAGAGACATATCTTTGCTATGTATTTACTACGGTTTGCACTTCTGTATATCTTGATGTTACCATAGCTGTGTGGTCGCCATCCCGAGCCCTGTAAATTGGGGGACCATGTCTGCCTCTACCATAGACTCCATAAACACTGGAAAGTTATCCCTTATCACAACTATGATTAGCTATGTCTATCCTCTGTGTCAGTATCAAGTGAATCTGCATCTAAAATGCAAAATTTATAAAATTACCTCTTCTATAGTCCCACAAATATTCTCTAGTTTACAACTTACACAAGTCACAAATCAAACTTGAAACCACCAAAACGCTCAAGATTGTATAGGTCTGACTCCTTCCTGTTGCCTGGTGTCCCCAGGGCAGTTAAGAGAAGCTAATTGCTGCCTTGCTTTTGAAGCACTGGTATTGAACCTGTTGTCTGTGGGCTCCTGGTGCCCACTTCTGAGGGGTTTATGAAAGGTAAATAAGAAAAGCATGCTTATTGTCAGTAGGTTTGTATCTGCACAGGAAAATTTTTAGGAGTCTGCGATTTGAGAAAGATGGAAGTAGCTTATTCAGGACATGCAGGTTCACACCTTTTTCTTACACACGGTAAAGATTTAGCAATTTATTTTAGACTGAAAAGTATTAGCTGGAACAAAATATAGTGAAAGCTTAAAAACGGTTAGCATGATAAAATCTGAAATACATGTCTTAAAGACACCTCCATTTTGTAAGATACCTAGTGCATTTGCAGAAAAATGTCTGGAAACTTAATAACAAATGTAACTGTTATAAATGTTTTAATTTTCACAATATTCACGTCAATTAGGGTAATGTTTTTATCAGTGCTCCAGTTACATAATTAGATGACCTGACATCTGGCTAAACAAACAACATACTTTATGTGATTAAAACACTGATCAAATTGTGTAGGATAATAATATGACAGTGCTGGAAAAATTCATTTGCTTGTGATAAATAGTGGTGTTTTTTTCCCCCAGACAAAAATACTTTAATCTGAAGAATATAACTGTCATTAACTCCTTCTCTCCCTTCCTCGCCATCCCACACATATATAAATACGTTGTCATCCTAGAAGATAATTTGGGAAGTAACTGGATTAATCTTTTTAAATGTGGTAGCAGCCTACAACCTGGCCATTAACTACAGGCAAAAAGTGCCCTGCTAGTGTAATTAAAGCCTAGAATAAGAAAACTCCCACTTAATTCAGTAGGAGTTTTACCTGCACTAGCTTAGTCCAGAACCAGGTGCTTATGGTTTTGGGGATTTTTGACACTCACCGAATATTTTAGATCCCATTCTGTTTTAGCTAAATTATTATATTTGAGTAACCTCTTAAGTAAACTGGTATGACTGGAATATATATTTTAGAGAAGAAAGGTGTGTACCAAACCTTAATCAACTGTCTTTCTGCTGGATGACATAATTTCTTTTTCTTAAGTAACTACAATACTTACAGATTTTTATTTGGGGTCTGGTATGTTTAATGTTGGCTTTTTAAAATGTTGTGTACTGTAAGTGTACTACACTTACATCTGTAAAAACTACTGGAGTGAAACAAATAGAGTCAGTTAGTAACATCTGACAGTTTACTAGAAACACATAAAGTGGTTTTGTTACAAGATTTCTATTACTTTCAGCAGCCAGGGCTCCCACACCGCTAAGAACAGCTTCTTCTATTTGGTCTAAATTTTCAGGTTGCCACACAGAGGCATGTGTTAACCAAAACCCGATTATACATTTGAGTTGATATCGTCTGACAATGGAATTAAAAAGACAAAAGCCTGAACGTTTGTTACAAGCCCTCCTGTATATGCAGACCATGTGAAATCTAGCAAACCTGGCTGTGTCTGAGCTAGCACTCCACAGAGAGCAGAACACCACATTGCTTTCCAACCATTTGCTTATTCAGCCTGCCTGAATACTTAGAAAATCTGTTGCATACATCTTTATGTTTTACTTCGGATTGTCTGCTCAAGGCTGTAAAAAGTAAACCTGAAAGAAATAGAAAAATGTGAAATTGCTTTCAGATATCTACTTTTCCTCCATTTCAAGAATTTTTTAAGAAGTTGGGAGTGTCTTTTTTTCCCATCAACTTTGAGTTCCTTACAAATATTTCAGGTAGATTCAGCAATCTTCAGTTTAATATTGGAGCCACATCAGCTTAAAGCTAGGGTATCAGTGCACAGCTTTGGATCTCCAGTGATGTGCAGCTATCTTGCATTTCTATGCTTGAAGTGATGACTTTTCTGCTCAGTGTGTTCCATTTTTAACTGGACTCCTAACTGACACACAAATCTCAGTTGTGTATTTTATGCAGTACAGACACATCTTTTTGAAAAAAACATTGGCATCGTGGAAAAATCTCATGTGATGACTTTCTCATGACATGTCCACTATGAAAAACTGACTTAAAAAATGCATCATTGAAAAAAATGCCAGAGCAGATTACAATAAATTCCATAGTGGATTCCATCAAGAAAGGAACGTGTCTTACTCAGCATTTACTCACAGTCGACCAGTTCCTGAAGTCCTGAACAAAGATTTATTCAGGCTCTGATTCAGTAAGATGCATACGTGGAGATGCAGAGGCAATCCTTCCTGAAGGGATGACAGAGCTCTCAGCATTTCCTGTGGTCTGGAGAAGGGAGGAAGGTATCAGCTGGGAGGAGAGAGGAAGGGATCTCAGTGTTTTCGTATTTACCTTAGTTTGGCCTTGCTTGCATTGTGTAGTGTTTGTTTTAAAAGTGACTCAGAATTGTGGAGCTTTTCAGGAGGATGTCTCGCAACCTGTGATTCATGACATCCTGCAGAAATTGCATGCTGGTTAACAATACGCTCTCTGTGTGGAACTGCATTTCTGAGCTGTGAAACATCGCAAGCGCTGAAAAATCCTTCTTGCTTAATTCTGTCAAAAACCTATTTTGTGATGTACAGCCTTTCAGAGCATAGGTCTACCCCTCTAAAAAGCTTCTAGAGTGTTTGGTGGTGGCTCACAGGCCCCAGAGGGCCCATCCCTCTGCACATGCTGATCTGCAAGAAATAAGGAGGTCATATTTAAAGAGCATACCCTCATCAATGCTCCGTTATCTGAAAAAAAAAATTGTTGGATTTTTAAAATACAAGCTTCCAAAGTAAAGATTTTTTCTTTAAAGCCAATCACCATGCCCAGCAGTCACTGCTGTGGAGCAATCCCAGGGATTTTGCCTGGGAGAAGTTATCTTACAGCCCACCCTGAGTTCAAAGGAAAGTTTGCTGACTTCAGGTAGCTCTCTGCCTGGCAATACGCCTAATAAGATTTACAAGTTTGAAGCACCTTGACTAGCAAGTTATTTATATCTAATTTTAAATTACGCTGTTGTTTAGAATAAATAGAACCTCACAATATTAACAAATTAACATTATTAAAACCTAGGGAAATTAATTCTGAAACATGCAGTCTCTTAAAAGTGAAATGGAAATAAAAATACAGGAAGGAAAGTGCCATTAAAAGCAAGACACCATAATGATGCAGCGTGCAAACAGATGGGCTTTGTAGTTCTTTATTAGTTTCCATGGAGCTTGATGGAACTTTGCTACTGAGATTTGGCAAAATGTGGCCTTAACAGAAAGTCCTGCCTGGACATCAAACTGACTTATAAGAGCATAGTGCAAATGACATTATCATGCATGCCTTACAGTTTGGGGGATTCCTTTTCTGCAAGGTAAGAAAGTTTTACTCTCTTCAACAGGAATTACCTGAAAGGAAAATATTGACCAGCAAGATAAATACTGATCTGAACTGGATGACCTTACAGCTAAGTAATCATTTCTGTGGGTGGGGACACGACAGTCGACATTAGAGAAGGATCAAGAAACGCTGAACTTCTACATTCCGGCACTACTCATTTTGGAGTAGCATTGCCATTTGCTGTAAATAGCTGTGGCTTCAGCTGAGCAGTACAGGATATTGTAAACTGAAACACTTCCTAAAAAACACAATGCCTGCACAGGTGCAATGAGCCAGCAGGATGATATAAAGAGTTATTCTGTGACGCTCATCCTCACAAATATATGTGTCTCTTGATCCTTGTGGCCACAAGAAAACGTTTATCCACCTTTTCCTTAACATTGAGAACTCCAACATGTGAACACGTTTTCAAACAGGATGACAACGCTACATCCTGCATGGATTTGAAAGGAATTGATTGCAAAGGGCAGGCAATAGCCCATAATATCCTTCCTGCTCAGTTGGCCCTCCTAGCGCTGCTGATCTCAATATGGGGAAGTCCCAGATAAATAGGAGCTTTAACCCTCCCCCGTTGTGCTGCATTCCTATTTGGCATCTAAACCCCTATTATTTGCTATCCAATGGGGAGACAAATGGATCATCAATTAGCTCATGGTAGGTTTGAATCAAGGAATGTGAGTACGTGAAATTGCAGCACCATTAGATCACCCTGGGCTGATAGCTGTTGCAAATGAACCTCGCCCCATTGTTTTTCAAGGATCTTGCCCATTCCCTGTGGAAGTCAGGTATCCCTGGTCCCTGGTAGATGCAGCTGGCAAACCCAGGCTGTGTCTAGGCTGAGGGAAGATGCCTGCCCTGGTACGCAATGAGGATCCTGGCCTCCTTACAGCTCCATCAAGGTCTTGCCCTGAGCACATGGCAGCTCTCTGCTCAATTTCCATGTTGTTTCCTAAAAAAACCTGGGCAGGGAGAAGAGTGCGTGTCTGCCTTTCCCTCCAGTACACAGCTGAGAAGTGGCTGGGATGCCCTTCCCCAGGGGATCAGAAGTGCTTCTGGATCCACCAGTTTAGTTAGGCCTCAGGCTGGTGCTACAGCAATAGTTTGGTTTGACCGTGAGAGTCACCCCTGTCTAGGTTCAAAACACATGAGCCACACCTCACCCTTGTTTGCATCTCACATCAAAGTTCTTTCCACAGAACCCGTATGGTGCGTCTTGACCTTCCGGTAGTAATGACCTTCTAGGAATCAGCCTTTCTCTCCCTCCATGGTCGTTACCTGTAATTAGGGGCAGATTGGTGAGTTGGGGACGAGGTGGGGGGAAGGCAGGAACTCAACACTGCCTGCTTGCCTCATGAGGGCTCTTTGCCACCCTGGGGTGTTTTGAGCAGGACAGGAGTCCCTCTTGGGTGCAGGTGTCCTTCTGGCCATGGGGCGAGCAGCTACCAGGAGTGAAGCAAGGGATTTGCTGCGGAGATGGGAGGTGGGTTTGGCAGAAATCCACAGTCCTATCGGCTACCATGAGGCTCAGCTGTTGGCACCTCGAAGGGAAAGCTGGGGCCGGATTAAATCTGTGGCTGACTGCACAGATTTATGTGTTTTCTCTTAACTGTCTCTGCAGTTACTCAATAATTGTGTAACTTTTATCAGGGCTGTCTGTTCTTCCTCACAGTTCATCCATATCCTATGTTTTCACTGTGTTTGTTTTTTCAAGTTTCAAAGAGTGAAAAGAGAATTTCACGTGGTTTTGTGGGACAACAGACTCCAATAGTAACTGTGTCTTTTGCTAATAGGCTTTTTGCCAGCAACCAAATGGTGCCTATTAGTATTCATTTCCATAGAGTATGTCTCATAAAGAAAATGGCATAATCAAATAATGTAGCATTTTGTATTTCTTAATTAATGGAAGGGAAGGGCTGAGATAATTTACTACTTCATCATCCTCCAAATTAAAAGTCTGGTGCTTGAGGCCTCTACCCAGAGCTCTTATTTGTTACTATTAGGGAAAGAAAAAAAGGGGTACACTGCCAGGCCAAATTCTGATAAAATGATGATCCTTTAAGGGGCTGATTCTGCTCGCATTAAGTGTAGTGCAAATCAGAAGGAAACTCCACAGGTATCGGGGGACTGTAATGCAAAAACGTCAGTGATAATAGCTGGATCTAAGATATTTTTAAGAAAAGATGTAGTGTTCATGTCTATCCTATGTGTGTTGATAGTTTGGTTTGAAAACAAAGGCGCAAACCAAAAGCTTAGCCTGGCAGGGATTACCTAATTCCTATTTTCTTTTCCATAGCATAGATATCTAGATTTTCTTCTACCTTATATTTGGACAATTTCATAAATTCATGAACAAAAGAGGCAATAAAAGAGTCTGCACTAAGTAGATAACATTGTACTGTTTGTTTCAAAGCAAGTCCTTAATATAAGAGACTACGCTAAAACACTAACATCAAAATCAACTTTTAAGTGAAGACGAATATACTTTTATAGCGTTCTCTGTAAAACGTCCTGAATCTCCATGTGTATCAGAGTAGTGCTTCATTATTTTCTAGCAACAGCCAAGTAGTTCTGGATAAAAGGCTTAAAAATGGACTTTGAAGGTATTATTGTTTTCATTAATTGGAGGGACTTAGTGGATCAGAGCTGATGAGTCATTGCAGGAGCCTGCTGGAATGTTGCTCCAGCTGCGTATCGGGATCTGCAGGTGCACATTTCTTGGCCCGGATATTAACAATTAATAGGGAGGCATTCAGCATTCAGCAGATTCTTACTAGATGGGGAATGTTTTCTCCAAAGGAAAGGCAGAGTAGCCAAACTCACCATGGCAGCATATAGTACATATTACAGTATGGCAATACAGTGATTTCTGATCTGCTTCAACTTTCTGCCTTGGTTCCTTTTTTTGGAAGTCTAAATGCAGTAACACACCAGTGAGCAGGACTCAGTACTAAGAACTGTCTTGATTGTTTTCTTACTTTTTTTTTTTTTTGCCATTTTTGCCTCTGGCCTACACTGAAAGAGAAAGTGAACATCCTGAGACTGGCAGCCAGCCAAAAGCTTAGGGACTTCTCACCTACAAGAGTTTCTTGTAGAGCCAGGGGAGACTATGTGCAAAAGGCGTGAGCTATTGTTACTCAGTTTGTAATCTGGGAAAGCTTAGTCTCAGATCTGCTGTGCTCTGCCAAGGACTCCGCCTACAAAATCCATCTTACTCTACCGGCAACACATTACACTTCTTCCGGTCAAAAGTATTGAAAATTATGTTTGATTTTAAACACCATGCATTTTTAAAATATTTTGTATTTTTTATCGCATACTTTGTAAGGTGTTTTGTTTTTGTTATGTACAACTACTGAGAGAATTTCTCAGTCTTACCCTGTTCCTCCTAAGGTTTCATTTAATACTAAACAAGAGAAATTATAGTTGTATATCGTTAATAAGACTTTTCTGATCTGAGCAACAGAAAAATTTGAATCATTGTAATCATGGAAAATTATGTGATGAACCTAAACTGAGTTTGATCCAGCTCTAGTCATTAACATATAATATGATGCAGACTTTTGATTACATGATTTGATTAGTCAGTAGTAAGACATGCTTCTGTAGAAGGACTTTTAAAATTTATATTTACATACTTTCCAACAGCAATAGCATGCATTAACAGCTGTGAATGCTGCCGTTCCTGGCACATCCTGTGGTCTGATGTTTGCTTTCTGTTTCCCAGCTGTGCCCTCTTCCCACCTGGAAATCTTGCCCGGGCAAATTTTCATAACTTTCTGTATTTGTCTGGGATTTTTAGCCTTCCTAGAGAGTAGTTCTTGGTGAAAGGTCAGATGCTGTTTTGCATATGCCCTGTACTGACATATGAGCTAACAGTTTTGGAGTTGGCTTGTATACAGAGGTCCTAGAAAACCACAGAGTGTGGACACATGGTATGGATATATACCTCACTCGCACAATGCCTGATGCTCTGGCAAGCATAGGACATACCCCACATGCATTATACAGCCACCTTGGACCTGTGCAATCAGTGTGACACTTACAGGAAGAATCAGCTTTTATTACAGCACTAGTGTTGCAGAATTACTCTGTGGAAGGGCAGTAGGTCTAGGAAATCTCAGAGGTATATGTGGTAGTGCCACACAGAGATAAAGCATCTCTGGCAGAAGTTAGCTGGTCCTATGCTCAATTGCACAAGAATCGCTATTTAATCAACTTAATTTCATAGTTTCAGTTAATCAGCCTTGGCTTTCTTAAGTGCTTTCTCAAAGACAAGCCCTCAGTTTCTCACTTTGTCCAGCTCTAGGGTTTTTTCAGGACTACCAGAGATTTTGGACACCACTGTCTTTTGTGGTGTAATGTATTTGTGAATACACACTAGATGTTGAAAGAACTCCCAATGATCTCCTGTGACAAGATCATTCATTCTGCGGCCGGCTGAGCACATGAATATATGACCCTCTGAAGTGTAGCTGGTACACTGAGGTATAGTTCCTTTTTCAATTGGCTCATTTTAACTGGAATATAGAATAATCAGACATTATATTTTTTTAGATTTATGTAATTATATAAGTACCACTAAGGCTACAAATAAAGCCTTAGTTCATTGTGAAACAGCAGTAACAGTCCAAGAAAAACTCCAAGTTACCAGAAGAATGTTCATTTATGGAAGGAAAGATAAATATTTCTAAGACTCACATCATAATTTTAGCCATATCTGAAAGAGGTTGGTTTTTTTTTTCCAGTTTATCTTTTACCTTTGGTAATTAGAAGTTATGATTCTTGCCCTGAGGAACTCCAGTTTCCATTTAGATTTAATTTCAGTGCATGAATGGAATGCGGCCATCTATGCAAAATGCACATGCCGCCCCATGGCTTTCTCATTGCTGAAGATGTGCTTGTCTGGTGCTCGGTGAGCTAGAGCTGAAAAAAAAAAAAAGCCCTGCATTTTGGGTTGTGCAATGTCCTTCGCTTATGGATGTATGGGATAGATTTGTACATAGATAGGGCTGCTGGTATCATTTCCATATATGTGAGCTCATTAAATATATGCTTACCTTTTAATCATGATTGCATTTGTGCTTATTACGTGGTTTTGCTTCATTAACACTCATTCTGAATTTTCGGTCAAGAAGGGATTCCCTATCCATTCTTTTCCAGAAATAACACAATATAAGAAGAAAGATAAACATTAAAAAAGGAGAATAATCTTTCGCCAAGATTGTAAGTCCTAAAGAATTTAATCAGTTTGTTTGACTAAAATGTTTTATTTAAAATAATAACTGCATTTATGACACACCAACTCCCTTCCCAACTAAGCTATTCTGGATCTGTAAAAGCAGTCAGAATAACAGATAGATCATACCAATTAAATTTTTATCAGGAGCTGTTTCACCACACAGTTTATTTCATGCAATTCCAAAACTCCGGCATCCAAAAATAATAAGATAGTTTCCCCCCAAATATAAGATTTTAAGTAATAAAAATGTTGATGCTGTTGTTATTCCTTGGCGTTAGATACACTTTGTGTGACCTTCTACCTAGTCTGTGTCATACCTTGCTCTGAAAACAGCACATGATATTGTATTTCATTCTCCTTAAAAGCCCACTATGTCCCTGGACATTCAGCAGATCTCTCCGACATATCATCAGTTTCTGTGCAGTTTTAGTCAAACCAAAAGTATTTATAGGTAAGAATCATTCCATATGTGCACTACATTAATCAGTGCAAGTTTTCTCATGAATATGGTGTCTGTTTACACATACACATATTAGCAATCTCCAATATGAAGATTTAATGCTGTTTAAACATAAGCTAGGTATGGTATTCCCTCATTTAGCCTTGCCAGTCTCAACATTTTGTAAAACAGGAGTCAAGCCTTGAGGTCAGCCTACAAATCACAGTATTAACAATAAATAAATGTTCTACTCTTTTTTTTTTTTTTTTGTCTTGTCTTTTTTGTGTCTTTATAACTTATTTAATAGCACCACATGTCCATGCATTTTGCAGCACAGAATTACAGGAACTAGGGTTTTTATGAAATTTAATAAATATCATGGGACTTAAAGTGAAAGGCTATGTTGGCAGCTGTACTGCCATTGTAACATCATTCAAAATTTTCCAGCTTTCCTCCCCTGCCAGCTATATATAAGGACATTTAAAGTAACGTAGGGGGAAAGATATAGTAGTCTGGCTACAAAGGGCTTGAGAAACTGTCACATAATCAGTGTCTAGTTTGCAAAAAGGTGTTTGTAATTTTAAGTATATATCCTGCATTTTTGCCTGTACTTAAAAGCATAGTGAGGAAATTTGAATGAGGAATGAATAGTGGACTTAAATATAAAATAGCAGAACAATCTATCTTAAATTTCCAGCTCGTTGTATCTAGAATGATGTATACACCGTGCTTAGCATGAAAATAGGCAGAAGGGCAAGCTAGGTTTCTAATACTGTGTATTGTTCAGAAACACAAATGTTTGTAGTGCCTTTATGTTATATACAAACATTGGTAAACCACCGAATTTTAAATAATACATTAACTCAAGAGTAGATGTGAACACTACTGCACAGTGTGCTACTTTTCTGTAAACTCTATACTCAAAACATTCAGTATGGAATACGAGTGGTACATTATCACAGTCTCCGCATTTCAGGCATATTTAGTGTGAATTATGAACAAATACATGGGGAAACATCTGGCTGCATTTTCCTGAGAGATCAAAATCAGTGTGACTTTCAGCATTGGCAGCAATTGCAATGAGTTGTGTCCCCCATCCCCTGCTGCCTCCTGAAAATTCAAGACCTGATTCAAGGCTGACTGGAGCCAATAGAAGGATTGCTGTACTTCAGCAAGACTTGCATTAATTTGGAGGTACCTAAACAAATCATTCAAATTCTCCTTAGACACTCGTCTTTCTCTTGTGGGGATACAGATTTACGGAATTATCATAAATGAGTTTTATGATCATATTGAGAAATGCCTTCTCCTTGCAATGTATTTCTTCTTGAAACTTGAATCTTGAATCTTGAAACCCTTAATCTTGACCCTGTACCTATACTTTTAAAACCCTTTAACCATATAATGTGTTTTCACACACACATACACATATATATGTGTGCACTTGTACATAAACATACATAAATGTATTTCAAGGGTCTTTAAACAGAAGTACCATACAATTTGTTTAGTCCTCGCGTGATCCGCACTGGGTGTTATTAGCCCCCTGCATGGACGGAAATTAGCATTTGTGATTCAGGGACACCTGATATTTGCAAAATTCCCAAACCAAACTTCACACCTCAGGCACAAGATGTGTTTATTCTGTACTTCCCAATTCAGTGAAGGAGTTCTGATAATAAACTAAATATGTCTTCTATCGGAAGCTGTCTAATAATGTCTCTCAGCAGGATAAATGGGTTTTCAGAGAGCCCTGTGATAATTGCAGCTGAGCTACTTCTCATATTTGAACTAGATCATTTCAGCTCTAGCTGGACAAATATTTTAAGCTGCCGCTGCTGTCTTTCGCCCTCTGCCCACCCCAGATTCATGTCCCCACTTCTGGCAGTGGAGTGGCTTCGCTTATGCCAGTATACTTATTTTTCAGCCAGATCAGTTCTCCAGCTCACCCTGAGGCTGCCCAAGTGTGCGTATGGGCACCAAGTAGGGTATAATCAGGGCAAAGGCATTAGCAGCTCAGGCCAGGGCAGGATTGCTTCCTCCAGCAGCAGCTGATACCAGTTTCTGCTGGCTGAAAGTGTTTGTCAACACTTGGACATCAATATGTTGCACAGGACATAATCAAGCATAAAAGCACAAAACAGCCTGTCCGTGAGATCTACTGTTCTTTGAGAAGCTCTACAAGGAGCCATGGAGGTTGACTACTACTGATTTGGAGAGGACTCTGTGCTGGTGCTGGTATGCATGTGTCACGCACCGTGTCACGGCCATTCACACAGATCTATAATCACAAGCCCACAAATAGCTGAAGTACCCCTAAAACCCTATTCCTCAGCTGAACCCCACTGAATGCCACTGAAAAAGAGGCATTGCCCCAGATGTGCACTCAGCTTCAGCGTTTTGGCTTGATCCACACACAGTGTGGGAGGAAGCAGATCTTAAAATTGTAATGGGAACAGGTTTTTTGATTTCTGAAAATTGGTGCCAAATTCGGTCACATTCTTGCTGTTAGACAAAACTATGTCCGCTAGAGGGCTCTTTCAATATTGTTCAACAAAATCAGAATGAAAATTTTATTAAAATATTAAAATCAAACTATATAGCTACATGAACTGTTAGAAATTGAAGGCTGAGTCATACCCTACTGAAAATTTATATACTGATAGTAATACTTACCATTTTTTAATTCAAAGCACACTTGATTATCCACTAATTATCAACAGATTCTCTACTGATTATCAATTATCCACTAATTTATCCTCATAATACCCCTCTGACATGGCAGTGACTTCCATGTTATGCACGGAGCAATTTGGGTGGATCAGATTTACCTGACACCAGACTCTGATTCAATGATGCAGTGAAGATTAGACTTCAAATTCCTGAGCCCATTGTCTTCCCACTGGCAATAATTTGATAAATTTATGTAACTGAGTAAATGTGAACAAAGCTTTTCAGTAGCCAACTGTATTATAAAGGATAATTTTTAATTAATTATTTACTGATTGATTTTGATCTGACCCTGAAGTCTGCATCCTGGATTTTCTCAGAGTTCACGTGTTGCTTCCACCAAGCGAAAGTGAAGATAAATTGCTTCCAAGTAAGAAGTGCAGCACTTTAGATTCACTTACAGACAGGTGGAAGTGATGCCATGGATGATGTGGGGCTCTGGAAATGAATCCTCACACTCTAATCTCAGACTGTGATGTCGTCCTGTGCCTCACACCGTAAGGCAGAGTATATTGCCTTGCTCCAAATGAAAACTCTCGAAAACAAAGAATATGAAAGCAAGGCACACATCATCTCTACAGCACAATCTCACATCTGCCTTTCTCACACAATGACACCTCACACCAGAAATGCAGTAGCTTTACAAATGGTGTGGGGACACTTTGGGAACCAGTGCCAAGGCAGAGCTGTGAAAGCCAAACCCTTACCTCTTCTCTTCGTTCAGACAAATCTCCAGCTCAGGTCAATTACATAGATCAGGAGATACTTACTTCACACAAGCCATCTCAAAGTCTGTAAATGTTATTTTTCTCCTTTCTTCTGCTCTCAACATTACTGCTGATCTACTGCCTTCCTCTGACCCTCACTAAATCTTGGAGTCCTTTCTGTGGGATACATCCAGCTTGCTGATAATTTCTGTGGCGATAGGAGAGAGTGTGTGCCTCTGCAGGCACAATCTACAGAAGTAAGATTTAACAAAGCCTTGCTCGTATACACGTATGCTTCCCCTCTTGCCGCAGTCATAGCTCTGGGAAACTGCCGCTCAGTTTGTTTACTGTTGCATACAGCCCAGTAGCTGCAGCTGGACTGAGTACAGAGAAATACTGCAGTTTAAACTATTAGAACACAACCCTAGTAAGAGCAATTATTTCAGTCCTTCTACTGTTTACTTTCCAGGTTTTGGACACCTCAGAGATTAAGCATGACCAAAGCATTTCTTCATGGAACGCCAAGCTGGGCAATAGAGGCTGCCTCCGATTCACAGCTCACAGCAGTGGCTATGGTAAGGACAGGCAGGGGAGGAGGGAGGAACAGGTTCAGATGGAAATAGTGTGGAACTGCCCTCCCCTCTCAGCTCTGACTGCTCAGGGTTTTTCACTGCATTTGGCCCCTGCAAGGCAGGAACCTCTGACCTAATCACTCAGCAGCTTTATTTGGCCACACTCAGTCTCTCTCTTTAGGAAACATGATTACTGGGTCCTAAATGCTTCCTAGAGTCTTTCATCTTTCCTCTATCTAATTAAGGCTAATTTCCTTGATGGTACTCCTAAAGTACAGTTGGAGACTGGATGTAGATTACAGAGCACTTTACAATATCAGCATTAAATCAGACAGAGATTGTGAAGCACATCCAATACGCATTTCCCAAGACTTGTGAAGGGTGGGATTTTATCTTGCAGTGCATTAGTGCTCCTGAGATTGCGTAACACTAAAAGTCACTCAGTTATCATGACACTTGGTTGCCTGGAAATCCTCTTCCTTTACTCCATAAGCCTATTTCATTTTTGTAGACAGATCTGTTTGACACATGTTAACCTGAAACTATAATTTTTACCTTTCACACAGTTTTCAAGTGTGATTTTTCTCAAAGAGCAAAATGTACAATAAACTTGCTGAGAGGAAAGAAGAGGGACTAAAATAATCTTCAGAAAGATCACACTCAAATCTTGAGCCCAGAAGAACACCTGAGACAACAGAATAATACACATTGAAACTAAAAGGTACACTCAGCTTGCACCGTAACAGGTAAGGTACCATTGAATCTATGAAAAGAAAATTATCCTCCCTTTTATTGATGCTTCCTTCAGTAAGAAAAGCATATGGGTTATTTTTTAATGTAATGTTAGACTACTTGGCTATATGACTCAAGCCAAATCGTGCAGCCAGCATCATTCCATGTATTATTGAGAAATCTTTCATACCAGGATCCATGACTGTTTGCACAAGAACGTTTCAAGGTGCATTTGTGGGTATGCACGCAGAAGTACAAGTGGAATTTGGAGATCAAGTTCTAAAGACGTCTCCCAAATGCTCTAAAAGCCAAATCTGTCTGGCTCTGTAACTCCAGTAGCGGCTGCGCTCCATCATCTGGTCAGTTCCAGTGGTGGAAATCTGTTATGAAATATGACTCTTCTGGTTTGGTAGCATTTTGTCATCACTTCCTACTGATTACCCAGAGATCTGATCAACCCAGGGAATTCCCAGAGTTTTTGTCTCTGTTATTCTGAACAGTATCTCTGATGGCAATACATGCAACCAGTACAGTTTATAACTTGACTCAGATTATTGTTGTAACTCTCAGTTACAGTATTGGCTTGGTTTCTCTGTATCTCTCGTTACTGCCAAAAATCAGAAAAGCTCTCAGTAGATTCTCCTAGCTAAAGTGCAGTATCTTCTAAAATTCAGTCAAGGAATGAAAACCCAAACAAATATACCCTTTCTCCTTAATAATACCAAACTTCCCCATGTTTTTACCTGAGTTTTAAAATAAATTCTAAAATAAGAACATGATCGGAGCACATGTATATAATTTTAAGAAAAACAATATATTGGTCTTCCTCCAGAGACATTTTTCTGAGCAACCACAAATGAAAATCAGTTCATTTTTTAAATAACAGTATAGTTTCAGTGACTACAGTGACCCAAACCCAAATTATTTTCATTGTAAATTATGACATGCACATTTTACAAAACCTGTGTGTTATTTAGTTTAAAATCCTCCTCCCTTTTAATGAAATGCAGTAGCTGGCATTTCTACTGAAAAAATCATTGAATATTTCCATATTGGCTTCCAGCTTGTCTGATGTTTTTGCCTGGCAGAGTACAGTGCATCTTTGTGCTTTATTAATGGGCTGAGTTTCTGGACAAGGCCATGCTTTTTGCCACTGCAGAAATTTCTTACAAACTACGCACTATAAAATGGACAGAAACAGAAACTTTCATACATCCAGAGGACTATTTTGACAGAAGAAGTCGAGTCACTTTCATTAGACAAAAGCTGAAATAGAGATTTCATCCCTTCAAGGCATAAATTAAATATTTTCAAAAAATCCTAGGCATTTTAGCAGTTGCAAAACCAGGAGGAATGTGGGAGGCTGTTAGCCTGCACGTCTGGTCTTTGGCCCATATGAGTCCTCCCCTCCTTTTCACTCTAAGATGGAGGATAACGGTTTGAACACTGCAGTCACAGAACTGCATAGAAGGGTTGCCAGATGTGGGTGGTGCAGACAAATCACTGTCAAGAGTCAGAGGAGCATTTCCAGAAGGGCTGCAGGCTCTGGGCTGGGAAATGTGCCATTCCCAACAGCGCTAGGAGCCACATGCAATGCTGCTACATCCCTAAGCACTCCAGAGATATCCCAGAATCTTAAGGTTGTGTGCTGAAATACAGCATTTCAATATGAGGTACACTCACTGCCCTGGCAGACAGGAATACTCTAGCAGAGCAGTGCAGATGGCTCGCTGAGGCTCAACTAAGACCTCTCTGTACTTCATGGCACGCTCGGCGCAGGTGGTGGAGCAGGAGAGCAGCTGTGTGTGGCCTGTGCCCAGCGCGCAGGAGCTGGTAGAGCTGGTTCGTCTCATATGGAGGAGTTAAACAAGAGATTTCCCGGCTGTGCGTCTGTCCTCTTAATCCTCGCTCCTACAGCTGAACATGTCTTCTGAAATGAAGGCAGTAGAGAAAACTGTCTAGGAACTGTCAGCCCTTTGAGATCTTTATACTAGAAAGACAGTTTTCGGGGAATCTGCCAGATATTGTCACGTCTGGAGCAGAAATGAACATGTGCCTTTGTCTCAGCTGCAGTATCTCATAAACCTGGTTAATGCGTTAAACTGTTGGTGAAGCAGTTGTGCTGTTGAGCCAGTATGTGAGTTGTTAGGGAGGTAATGACACATGTTCTCTTGTGGTGTCTCCCCAGCGTGGGGGCCAGCTCTGGCAGACAGGCATAGAGGAATTTTCTGAAATTAACTGATCTAAATTTGTCAAATGAGACCATGCCCTCAATGACAACAGGAAGGTCTCATGGAGCTGAACATTTTATTGGCAGCATTTCTGGCTTCCTTCATTTCAGAATGATTTGGATTGGGATAAAAACAGGCACAGGCAGACAAATTGGTCCCATGAATCTCTTATTTATGAAATTTAATATGGTAAAATACAAGGCAAGAGTCGCTTGTTTAAACTTCCTCAATCACATTCACCAAATTTATGTATTTAACCACCACCAACCTAAGTTATTTCAAGTGTGCTACTTCCCCACTTTTCCTTTCACCCTTATCCAAAACCTGCCCTCCCACCTCAAGACTTCTAGGTTTTGAATGAAGAAAAGTGAGAAAAGTGGTGTTCTCTGTTCTTTGGCAAAATGAAGGTCTCCTTCAACTTGGTACACGATGAAAGCTTGCAGAGTGCCTCTAGCCTTGACCAGGTCACAAACTGAAAGTTGTACAAATATGGGAGACCATGTCCTAGGAGTTTCAATGTTAATTTAGCAGGAAGGGATGGGGATTTGACCAATGTGGACTTGTATTTCCTGACTGCTTGGCAGAAGTGAATCACTCAAAACTATTTTGCACACAGTGGCTGCCCCATGCTTAGCATTTTCATATCATGTAATGAAACATAAAGAAATTAAAAAGGAAGCAGCAGTGGTGGAGTAAAGAACATGACAGGATATGAAAATGTGGAATTTTTAAAGCAAGAAGAGTTTGGAGAAGGTTCTAACATAAGGTTTGCAGCGGAGGAAATAGCATGTCTCTGAGGACAAGGTTCTCCCCTTCTCCTGAAAGTTCTTTGCTTGGTTTTCTTTGCAAGAAAATAGCATTAGGGACATGGTTTATTGGTAGACTTGGCAGCGTTAGGTTTACGGTTGGACTCGATGATCTTAAGGGTCTTTTCCAACCTAAATGATTCTGTGATTTTTTTATCATCTTTAACAAGTTGAAAATCCAGATTGCCTTTTTCTTTATCTCTGTACTCCCTGAACACCAGCAGCCACTTGCTGGGAGCAACAACCGAAAAGCGGGAACACGCTGCGTGTTCTTCAGCACCATCTGCTGGCACTTTCCCTATCCACCACCTGGGCGTTGCATCACCTACTGCCCTTGAGACACTGACAGCAACCAACAAGTAAGATCCTCCAGGAGACTGTTCAAACATCGTAAACCTACAAAGTAGCCTGTCTGAATTGGTGCTTAAATAGATTTTTATTCTAATAAGAAACATAGTACAAATCAGTCAACTTAGAAGCTGTGCAACTGAGCTAATGGCCATACATGTCCCCTAACAAAAGCATAATGGAGGCCAGGGACAAAAAGACAGCTCAGAGCAAAACAAAACTCATGAGGTGATGAAAACACAAGACGAGGTTATTTGGGCAGGGAAAAAATCTACAGGAAATGTAAGAAGATATTAACCTGGAAAAGAGCTTTCGGAAGCAGAGACTGGGACGGTATGTATTTCCTGAGATCTGAGCCTTAAGAATGGCATTCCTGTACAGGCTTGGACTGTTATTCGCAAATTTTGCAATACTCCCGTTTAAATATAAAACTGATTAAGAGGGAGGGATGACTGTGTTTTTTTAAGAAGACTTTAGATAAACAACCTCAGACCCCTCTGACTAGAGCAGCTCGATGTACTCCTCCAGTGGGACAAATCTGGTCCTGGGTTTATTAAGTCTCTACCGTCCTCAGAAACTCTGACATGAAAACAAAAAGGAAAAAAAAATTTGGAGCACATCTTGTAGACACTATAAATCGGTGCAACTCACTGACATCAAAAGCACTTTCTGATTTGCTGCAGTGGAGGAACCTTTCCCTCTCTTTGAAACATTTTCTGCCAACGGAGTAAACCCAAATTGAAGCACAGCCACTGAGTGACCCCTAAAAATATTTCCAACAAGTTGAATAGCGTTCAGTTCAATTTTCAATGTTCATTTCAGTATTTATTTCATTGACAAAAGACGGTGTGCCAAAGGCATTCCAGATAGCCATGAATGAGCTGTTCCTGGTGTTTATGAACATGAAATAAGAGCAGAGAAAAATGGCATAACAGAATGTGCTACTGACACATTGGGATAAATACTCAGTAAGCCTGTCTAAATTGCTGCTGTTGGTATTTTTTAATCGACAGCTCTATCTTCACAGATCTGTAACAGTCCAGTGAAGCAGTACAGATGGAAAAATATATTCTTCTCAGCATGGAAGTTGAGCTCAAAGTCATCTAGTCCAAAAAAATCCATTGATAAAAGGCTTCTATACACACCCTTCTATTCACGACCCTTTCTTCTTAAAATCTTTCTAATTAACATTACACTTAATTGCAACATCAGCAAAATGTTGACAAAATTAACATTTTGCAGTATCAGTTTGCAGTATCTATTTTGACAGCAAGGCCTTCTGAAAGACGTTTCAAAGTTGTCAGCTTGGCCTCAGGGGAAGAAAATTTAGGCAAAATCTCATTTAGCATCAGTGCTTGCTTATGCTATTGTTGCAAACACAAATCCCTCCAGTTGTGAAAGACAGGACAACTCAGTTACCAGCTGTAGCTAGCAATTCCAGCAAGCTGTTGACATCCATGACATCTACAGGCTTGTGAGGTTTGTAAATCTTTTTGGAAGATGTTATTTCTCTCCTTACAAGGACCTGAGATGTCTCCCAAAGTTAATGACTCCAGCTCTGATTGATAGAAATGGCCATATGTGTGGGCAACAGTTTAATATAAGAGTAGTCAGTGGAAGAATAGACCAAGGGTAAAGCAAGACTGGATGATAAGTGAGGTTAAGGATACAAAGGCTTGAAATGACAAATGTTCTTTGAAAAAACAACTGGTAAGGAAGGGGCAAAGGCAGATTCAGAAAAAGTCAAAATGATAGAGAAATTGCCCTCAAAAGTTATTCTGGAATTGATGCAGGTCAAGCTGTTTACTATTTATATACTTCTTTAAAAAGACTAAAAGAAAACACTGGAGTATGCCTTTGGGGTTATAAAGCATCCAACAGGCTCCTCTGATGCAGTGCAATTTTATGATGTTTCCAAATTTAGTCATTTTAGCAACTATGAGCTCAGAAAGTTGCTACTGTACTTAACTGAAGATCAGAAGTTGGCAACGCATTATTCCAGATGGCTTTTACACAGATCCAGGATGCCTAGAGAGAGCTGAAGAGCGTTTGGTGAACATATGGATGAGTGAGTTGCTTGTAGATTTTGCAAGACGTTGATAGCATCACATTTCTGGCAAAACACAAGCTACTTGTTCCCATTTATAAGGAATTAAAGTCTTGACAAGTGTTTGTCTTGGATGACAGAGAGTAGAATGTGCACCAAAGAATTTCCTAGTAGCATCTATAGAACAAATCCTACAACTTAGGGATAGAAACATAAAACAATGAAACCCCACAGCTGGAGCGCTGGAGCTGGAATTTGGCCAGGAGTTGCAGAAGCAATGATAATCATATCTCCTCCTAAGGGCTGCAAGTCAGTGTGTTAGTCAGTGCTACAATTTGGTCTTCGGGTGCTGATTCAAAACTACCACATCTTTCATCCTCCAGGGACAAGTCAAAACTTGACATTAAAGGAAAGTGTTCTTCCTTGGTCTCAGGGTAATCAAAGATAGCTTTGGAGGCCTCTGAGAGTTAATACCTGAGCAGATGGCCTGTGTTAGTAACAGATTTTACCTTCTATTCCATAATATGTTCTGTATGCAAGTTCAGAGTAGCAAAGCCCAGAATAAAATTTAAAAAGAGTAAAATGTGCCTCCTACATGGACACGTGAGGGACAGGGTTTTTCCATGTGTGTCAACAAACTTGGCAAAGAACTACAATGAAAGGAATGTAACTTCCTGTTAATAAGGCCAAAAACTCATGGCAAGGAGACTATAAATAATCTAGTGCTGAGACTCCTACCTTCAGTTTTCTTGGGGACATCTGTGCACCTGGACGATGCGTAGGCAGAAGGAAAAGGACTCCTAGCTGGTCCTCGTCCCACACTAGGGGCCCAGAGAGCCCAAGGTCTCCTCACCTCCTCAGCTGCCCCGTGGTAAGGCGTGCTTGGAGATGTTTGCCCTTGTGCTTCAGCCCACACCCACAAGCAATTAGCTGTGGTCCACAGCCACTGGGGTGCAGGTCTCTGACCCCGGTCCAGAGCCTGCTTTGTGCATCCCTTCAGAGGAGCTCACCTATCACCAGCAGTGAACACACCCCAGCTCTAGTGAAAGCTGCTTCCACTGCTGAAGTGGTCACTGAAAAGATGGACAGGGAACACCAAGAGAAAACTGTGCCAATGGGTAGGGTGCTACAGCTCCGTAAGCAAATTGCATTATGATAGCAGTGAAATAACCATGCTAGTAGCTGGATCCTGCATCACTTCAGATCTGTTTTAAACGCAAAATGGTGGATGACTCCAGAGGAAGCGAGAAGAATCAAGCACCCAGTCGCCTGTTTCCAGAAGCCCAGCAAAGTCCACATTTCTGGGTAATTCCGCTACACTGGCTTGCTGCCAAGTACCTGAACACAGCTTAATGATGCAGGGTAATTACAGCTGTGTCCTAGTGACAGATGCATTTTGTTGCAAATAGACAGGATATAGGAGCAACTGGAACAGTTTTCTAGCAAACAGCATTAATATGAGAGTGGTTGAGGAGATCCTATTGGGAAAGCATGAAAAACACTGCCTTCGGCAAGAGAGTGAAGTCAGAAATTTGTATTTTGAGTGATAAGTAAAGGGCTAAGTCTGGACTACTTGTAGAGTAGTTCTATAATCTTTACTAACTGGAATTCAGTAAACTAGTATTCCCTGAGTTTTAACTAGCAATTTTGTTCAACACAGCAACATATCCTTCTGTTAGTCTGCAGATCTGCCTCAGTTTTCAACAGGCCCACACACTCTCCGGCTCGGAGGCAAAGGAGCTCACAGGAATGCCATCTGGGACTCAGCAGGGAGAGAACAGTCAATAAAAAGTGTACGTAATGCCCACTTCAATCAACAGTGCTATCAAGTGTGATTTTATGAAGCTGAAGAATATTCAGTGGCATTGCCTATTTACGTTTTAATGAAAGGATCATTTTACCCGGCTGTTCACAGTCACAAAGAAAACAGAGTTTCTCGCAGTCATTGCAACTATACTGTAACATATAATTTAGCCACAGTACACAATGATGGCAAATATCTCTCCAGCATATGGCATATACAATAGAACTATAAAATAAGTTACCTAATGGAAGTTTTGTCTCATGTGCAATTGTGTCTTATATTTAGGACAGTATTTGGGGGAAAGGAGAAGTCATTCAAAAAGAATAATCCATTTGTGGAAATGAAGGGTATGGATTATTATACTCGCATAAAAATTACCTGCAGTAATAGCAATAGGGTACAGGACATCAGTGCTCAGTACAACACTGCTTGTAACTCGTAGAACAGGTATGTGAGCCTGTTTCAGGCTGATGACGCCTGAGAGTTATAGAGGATCTATATAAAATGAGCCTGTAGGCTTGGCTGAAGCATTTAAAGCTATGTTTAAATCCCACCAAGTCAGCTGAAACTTTTGCTGAAGCGTTCAAGCACACCATCCAATCTACAGCCAGGGCAAAATGACACTAGTGTATCATAGCAACTGGACACTGTAATTTCAAATTCTGAATTTAGAGAATGTTTTGGTTTGCTTTTATTTCCTAGCTACCTGTAAAGATTGGCTTTTTGCCTTGCTTTTCACTATGCTTCATTAGCTATGTATAGGAGCTTTGTCGCCTGTGCTTCATTAAGTACGAATCGGAGCTTTAACTCTCAAAGGGATGACAATCCAGTATCTATTAAGCACTAAAATCAAATTAAAATATTATCCTAGAAAAAACCAATAAAACTAGTATTGCATTGTCTGGCAACATTAGTGCAAAATCCAAAAGGACTTATTCAAAAAAGTACTATCTAAATTGTGAGAATCAAAAAAAATTCTTGTTAATTACGTGGTTCTACTGAGCATTTTCAATAGTGCAATTTTTCATTTTGTTGTATTTCTAGAGAACTGAAAAAATGTGCATAACAGTGGAGCTTCCTCGCTGGGATGGGTAAGCAAACAAATTTTGGCAGACTAGGTTCTTTATTCTACTTCTTGTTATAGTAAGGTAATTACAGTTCTTGCTAAGGGCGAGGAATGAAAGACTTTCAGAGGTGTTCAGTAGATTTTAATACCAAAGTAAGAGCATGTGAGTAAGTTTTAATGATGTTAGATAGATTCAACTTCAAAGAGTGGGCATACTGAGGCCATTTAATTAAAAACTTAACCGAATACATGGCTAGAATATGCTCTTGGCTGGTTATTAGCCAAGAATATGCTCTTAACTGGTTATTAGCCAAGTTAACATGTAGATGGTCAGTCTGCAAACCAAGAGTCTTCTTGAAATAAACCAGTAACAAAAATGCTAATAGTTGAAAAATTCAGTCAGAAGGAAGCAACTTTTCGTTGGAAAGAGAGGATTATCAGTCAACCCTTTGCTACTTCTGTGCATATCATAGTTTTATCTGAGAAAATAACTTTTGATATGGTCCGTGTATCTGAAATAAAGACTGGAGAGATAAAAGCCAGTTAAAAGGCTTCCTTCCCCAAGACAGGAAAGCGAAAGAAACCTGAGAAGCTGCAGTTTGGCTAGGAACCAGTGAGTTACTCTGATAGAGACTGGGAGAGTTGGACATACGCTGCGAACCGGAAGGGTACAGGCAAGTTTCCCAGCTGTGACAGATGTGTGTCTCATCCTACTAACTGGGGGAAGGAAAGAGACTATGGCATTTTTAAAAGCAAGGTGTCCTCTCTCTATTTTACCTAAAGCTACTCTCTCAGCATCTCAGAATCACAGGATGGCAGGGGTTGGAAGGGCCCTCTGGAGATCACCCAGTCCAGCCCCCCTGCTAAAGCAGGTGCCCCCAGAGCAGGGTGCACAGGAACGCGTCCAGGCAGGTTTTGAATATCTCCAGAGAAGGAGAATGCATACCCTCCCTGAGCAGGCAAGATGATGACAGCAGTCATCCACTGCATCCTAAGCAGATGCTCTGACTTTCTCTGATTTCTTCCAAAAGCTTTGCTTTTAAAAGGTGCTTTCGGATGGAAGCTCTTATGGGCAAAATCACAACAGCGTCTCCAAAGGGCTGATTTCTGTTGCTTCCTGAGCAGCACAGCAGAGCTGGCATCCCATGGAGCACCTTGTGAGAGCAGGGACAGGCTGAAGGCAATTGAGAAGAGGGGCATAGCACAACTTTGTAAAGGCAGGGATTATGCAGTGCTACATGCAGCAGTAAGCAGGAAAAATTGATTCCTGTTAAAGGAAGGGAAAAGGCCGGCAGAAGGAGATGCTATGGGAGATCAGTTCTTATGGCAAACTTTGTGCCCTATTCAGAGTCTGGGAGCGGTTAGACTCACTGGCCGAGCAGTAGAGAAGTAGCGCGATAAGAATTGTAGGGGCAACCTAAAAGTAAAGGTGGTTCTGTGCAATGTAGTAACTGGTGGTTTCAAGTTTGCATGTAAGATAGAAGATTGGAGTGTGATACCTGCTTAAAAATGAATGCAGCTCCTCCTACTGAGCAGGTCTCTAGCTGGATTAGCAACTTTTGTGCGCCCCCACCTCTCACTTGCATGGCAGTCAGGCGAAGAGCGCGGTGCTTGGCTGACCCTGGGCCAATGCACAAGCACCTGGAAGAGTTAAAAGTTGAGTTCCAGCTGATGGTGGCTTGGTGTCACACAAGGTCTTGGAAGATGTGTAAACCAGGGAACAATCAAACCAAAATATATTTATGAAATGTTCATCAACAAAAACATTGAACCAGGCTATGATTACCCAGAGGAGTACTGGTACATAAAATAGCAGTTCAGCTTTCTGAGGAGGACTGCTTGTTGAGTGTGGGGTGTTTGGCGGTCTTCTTTGTGGGACACAACAAAAATCGTCCAGAAGAAAATATGATGAAGTGCTATTTTCAGACAGCTCAGTGACTCCACAGAAGCCATTTGCGGCTATGATTTCTCTCATGTTATTTTACTGCATTTTTTCTGTATTGACAAAAACATACGTTGTGTGCCTGCATGTGGTGAACTGCAGATGTTCTGGAGAGGAGGAAAAGTTCATTTCAAACTTGTATGTTGAAAAACTTCATGCAGTGTGAACTTATTTTCTCTTTAAACTAAACATATATTTGTGTACATTTAAAAAGTGCTGATTTTAACTGTTTTTTTTTCTGATCTGGGAACTTGGAAGGGCAGTCACCTGAACAAATTTTTGCTCTTACTGAGCTGTTATTACACCTTAGAGACCTGAATGGTTCCAGTGTGTGAATTTGAAGGTAATTCGACAAGACATGTGGAATCTAAGGTAGCAGAAGTATAGATAGAGGCTCATTTTCTTGTGGAAAAAAACGGTTCTGAGTATAACCCGACCTGAAAAGCCGACTCAGCAACAAGGTGCCACAAAAATTTCTTTCCAAACATTGTGGCATCTGTTAATGCCAGGAAACCTCACAGAAGTTGAAGAATGTGATTGAGATGTTCAAAGTAAGATCCTGAACTCTACTTCAAGCTCTGGTGATGACAGTTGCTGTTATGTCTATGCAGGAAAAGAAAAGTATTGTTGTTATATGGGTAGGACTACCTTGCCAGCAAAATCCAGTAGCATGGGTGACAATAATAATGAAGACTCAAAAGTTTGACATATTAGCACATGCCAGCAACTACACTTAAACCCTTCAAGAATCCTGGCCATGTATTTTGCTTTCTAGGACGTCCCAAAGGCCAAGCCAGCGATTCTTCTTGGCTGTCATCTGTCCTTGCCTGCTGATGCTAGCCCAGGTCTGCCAGCACAGCCTGCAATTGCGTTCCCTCATTTTGCTTTGATGCTAGTATCACAGTGAGAATATTTAGATACGTAAATGTATATATCTGAAAGAGGAAAATGGGTTTGCATTTCAGTTTGATGGTTATCTGAACTGACCACCATACTCTGGAAAATGAATCACGGGTGCTTGTTTTGGTGGCGGGCAGCTGCGCGCTCCCGCACTCTTTCCCTGTATCTCTCTGTCTCAGAACACGTTCTCTGTAATCACTGGGTGGCCAGTGACGTTGGTAAATGAAAGGAGTGTTTCAGACTGAGTACACAGAGATGAGGAAGTGTAATGCAAATGGGTAATTTAGAAATAAAAACTAGGTAGTTGTTCTAAAGTAATAGTTATGATTTATCATCAGTAAAATTCTTTCACCACATCTAAACCAAGGAGTGTTTTGGAACACCTGCACTTTGCTGTTGGAAGCTCGTTTGAGCTGGAAAATTCTTCCTCCAGAGGCAATTTATTACCCATGTAACGGATGCTATTCTGTTGAATGTGTAGCATACTGAGGTTTGGCTACCAGTTTCACTCTTTCAACACGAAGTGAAAATATGGAGCTTGCGGGTTTGGAAGAATTTCTCTTATTGATATGGAAAACTGAGAACTTTACTTGGAAATTCCTCAATTAACTCCTGATTCTGTTTATGCAGGGAAAAGGCTGTTAATGTTGGAAATTAAGTTCAAACGCATTCAATAACAAACACCCTTCTTCAGAGGCAGCTCTTGTTTCACCTTTTGATGGGACACCATTCCCTGAGCAAAAAGTCTGTCTTTCAATAGGCTGCTATCATGATTTTACATATTTAAAAATTTTACAAAGTTAAATATTTTACAAATGGGGAGAGTGAAGGTCTGAGAGGCAAAAAGGGAATACTTTCTCTTTCTTACTGATGTGGTTTTAAATTGTTGAGAACAATTAAGAACCCAGCAATTCTGAAATAAATCACATTGAACTGTGTGCCCTGAATCAGATTAGAAGACACTTGATTTTTCTACAAATGACTTGCAGTATATTTCTACACTTTTAGAACACACGTCTCTGGAAGTGTGTGCCTACCAATCTGACTGATGTACAAGATCAGTCAGATGCTTTCATCCATCTGGTATCTGATGTTTCAAAAATATATACAAGAAATTCTGAAATGGCTAATCACAAAGTGAAATACAGTCCTGTGAAACAGTTGTGGAGCTGTCACTAGTCTTTGAATTTAAAATGTTTCAAAGTGATCAGAATTTTATATTCCTTGTTCTAGTTCACCTCAAAATGATAATTACAATGATGCTTCTATTCTACGCTCCATGGTGGCTTCACCATTTAATTATAACAGTTCTGGTATTGTTCTTAGTTTTGAACAGGACTAGAGTAAGCTTGTGAATCATTTTCTTTTTTAGTGTAATGTAAGGTTTGCTTTGTTTTAACAGCAAATTAATAGGAGTTAGTAAACAAAACCATGGCTAAATGTAAATCAGTTTGATATTTTCCTGGTGTGGATAGCTGTAGCTCGGATAAGTTTTTGTCTTGAGGCCAATCCCCTATCAGTCCTAAAGGATTTGTGTGTTGTATCCTTACCTCCTCCTTAGTATATTCGTATTTAGATTAATGTCTTTGCAAATGTTCTAGGGAAGTGTCAGATCTGCAAAGACAAAGAACAGATACTGCTATTTTTGCTGTAAAGCTTAAGTTTATATAATGGAGAATGACAGGCTGCTTGTGCAAGTGCAGCAGTGCAAGTAAGCAATGTGGAAGGAAATATCTCAGAAACCTACACGAGGCCTTGCAGCAGATAAAATTAGCCACAAAAGGTGTGGAGAACAATTTATAGGCCCTTGGGGGTAAGGGTTGAACTGGGCATTGGTGTATTCATACAGTTTGTTACTATTGGGAGAAAAAGAATAATAATAGTACACAGTACTGATCAAATCCATTCCTTGAAGGTGGTTACTAAGGCCAGCACTGAAAAACTGTTAGTCCAAAGGGCAGGCATGTTGTGACATGGAAGTGGTTTATCAGAATTGTATTGTTCTGTAAACAAAGTTGTGTATCTCAGATTTCATAATTACTGCTTCAGATGTGGCCTTTCAACTGAAGTACAAACCCTGTTAGTACGGAAGAGACAAATCGCACTTCAAGAACTGTTTATCAAACACATACAAAACACCAAAGCTATAGGTTTGTTGTGCTTTCTTTTTCTTTGTTTTATTGCTTGCTTGTTAAACCCTGTATTTACAATGTGAGTCTCATGTTGACTATACGGATACTCTGTCATTCATATTTGGATTATTCAGGGTCCTTTTCCAAGGCTTACTATCAAAGAAACTGCAAAAATTACATTTTCTCCCAGCTAAGGTGACTGCCCCATTTTTGTCGCCAAAGCTCTCTAATCCCTGGCTTCCACAAACTTCAGTCTGCAGATGACAAAAAGAGAGGGAGACCATGACATAAACAGAAGGGTTCCCCCTTCAGTACAAGCTTCCATCAGTTTCTTGATTTAGACAGGAGTGGGGGTAATATTGGGTCTGTCTGGATTTTTCTCCTCCACCCTCCATCAGCAGTGCAGTTGAAAACATTCTTCTCCCAGGCTCTCAGCACGGACAACAGGAGGTGGATAATGCCAATTAAATCTCTATCCTGTATGATTACCTCATCCATCTTTAAGTTGTTCTTTCCCTCCTGACTATGTGTTCAAAAGACATTGTCTTGCTGCATGGAGCTGCTGGCACAAAGGAGCTCCAAGGCCAGTTTGGGGCTGGGACCACAGCCCTGCTCTGGGGACAGTGACTGGAGCCACCCCATGCTGGGGACACCTCCTCATGCCTGAGGTGGACAGCGAGTGTCTTTTTGTTTTCCTCCACTCAGCATTGCTTTTTCTGTTGCCATTCAACTCTGCTCTCCTGCTCCTCCGATAAGGGCTGCCTTTGCAGTCCTAGTTCACCTGCATGCTATTTTGGGTGTGGAGATGGGATTAGCCCGACTTCCACCACTAGCCCTGATAGGAGCAGAGCACTCACCCAGGCACCAGCAATTCCCCCAAGGTTTGGACACACAGTAAATACTGTACATTTGGGATCAGTTTGGCATCAATTTACAAAATGACTAAATGATTTACCCCAGGTCACCAAAGAAGCTGATGGCACAGTGGGGGCTTAAACCCTCAATTCCCACATCCTAGGTTGTTTCCATAACCTACTTGGTAATTTCCCCCTCTTCTGTGTTCACATTATTGCTGGGAAGGAAGCAGTGCTGGAGCTGGTCTTCTGCCTTACTCAGTGATGATTGTTCCTTCCCTACAACTCCACCATTGCCTCATGTACCCCCATGCGGGGCAGAGACTTACCTTAAATAAACTTCTTGGCATTTAGTGAGTAAATCTCTCTGATCATCTTACAGTACTCTTGTGCAATGACATAAAAGTTGGTCCACATTTTTTCTCTTATGAGCTTACCTCCAGGAAGATAAGAAACCACAAAGAATCTGAGTGCTTTGAACATAGGCTTTGCATGGAATTCCTACCCTCTCCCCCGGTAAATCCTTGGAAACAAAGTTATTTTCAGATGTCCTCAAAGACTCTTTTCCTCAGATTGCTGAGATCATGAATAATAGCTTTATTGATGAGAAATGTTGTCGATCGCCTGTTCCGCAGCCAGGAAAAATATGATGGCATTATTTTTTGGCCAGACCTTTCAGACATTTTTTTTCCTCACCATGAAACCTTCAGGCTTCCCTCTAGCACACATGAATGAATTAACTGTACAGCACTTTGCCACTGCCAAGATCCTTCTTATCCTGCTCTGTAGATGAAAGGACGAGGAATCTATGGATCTGCTTTGCATCTCTCACTGCAGGCAAACGTCCCCTTTATCACCAAGAAACACACAAAGACTCATATAAGATTTAAGGCACAGACTTGCTATGTTCAAGCTCCGGCCACAGCTCAGCTGGCAGTCAGCAGTTGGATCTAAACCTCATGACCACCCGAGACAGACAGGCAGTATTTTAGCCCTGGGCATATTAAGCTACTGTGACACTGGCGTGTGCGCCTGTTTTTGGTGTCACTATTACCAAGCTAGTAAATACAATTGCGAGTCCTAGGTCTTGAGATGGATTTTAAATTCCCCAGCTAAACACCACTCTTGCAAAAGCTGCATCTTTGGGTATTGCACAGTGGCTGGAAGGTTAGCATTTTCACCAGATTCTGTAAATTGGGTCATTCGAAGTACGTTAACATGGGGGATCTGTACATAGTAGGCATTTTTCAAAATTCAGATCAAGGTCTTATTTTGAGAAAGTGATGTTTGATCCACTGTGAAGTTAGTGGCAGGCATAACATTTAATGCAGACAAGGGGCTGGGCTGAAGACTTCTTAATACGAAAAGGATTTAATTTGTACACAGCGGAGACAAAGTGACACCCCATTTCTACCCCCGCTCCTATGTCAGTTTGCTATTTAATTCCAATAGAATTGCTGTGGTCTGCAAGCTGTATTCAAAATGAATAAGGGTAACAGGACCTAATCCAATAATAGCAATGTATTAATAATGTTTTAGGCTTAAGAGTAGGAACTTTCAAAAGTCATTCAGGTGTGATTCCAATCCACGCAGCACCAATATTTTTGATCTTGTACATTACATATGAGAGACCATTATGGTGGGCTTACTGGAGCTCAAATCTAAGATGTCTCATGATGAGAAAAGCTCTTTTAAAAAGTTATGGAAGCTACTCCACACTTTTCTATGGATTCCTCTTTAAAATTATTGTTCTACTGCACTCTCATTGCTGAAAACAGCTTTTGTCTTTCACAACTTGCTCTTGATGCAAAGAATAACTCAGAAGAAGGAAAGATAGCAGCTGCTTTCAAAATACGTAGCATTTGAAACTGGAAATAAACAACATGGATGGGAGCTCTGGCATTACAGCATCTCATGAAGAGGTGATGCAAGGCTTTGAAAGTAGCTGAATTCTGAGGCAATAGCTGGTCTGCAGGAAGAGCTGAATTCTTACTTAACTGGGAATTTCTGGGTGGTGGATGCTGTTACCTGCCCATCAGCTTCTCCCTAACTCTTTACCTTCCTCATATACATACAAGAATATCTACAGGCAGATCTGATGCAAAAAGTGGCATTGAGGTTTTTTTTGTTTTGGTTTATTTTATTTTAAAGCAGCTTCTAAGTGGTCTTACTGAAACTGGAATAACCTGACTTTTAAGAAAGTGTCCAGACAGTTTAGTTTCACTATAATAGTTCAAAACAAAATCTGTAAACCAGTTTGGCTGAAAGTGCAGGCTGTCTACTGTGAGGATTGTTCTTTGCTATGTAATATCTGCTAAATGCAACAGAGATGGCTCTGCAACTACTGAACTAGTGGGTTCAAGAGCCCAAAACTTGTTTACATTGAGAAGAAATGTTTCAGCAGAACTGATTTTTACCTACTGTTTTAAAAATACCTCTTTGCAGAGCAGCAGAAAAAGGGATGTGTTGTAAAGCAAATGCTTAGCAAGTCACAAAGTATTAATTAATTCCTGATTTTCTTTACTGCTTTTTATCTCTGACACTACATGCAGCTTCAGTGGGTACAGGCTCCAGCCTTAACAGCCAAGGTCCACTTCCTTACTGCCGAAGAATCTGGCCCTACCAGCACTCCATTACATTGAGCAGGAAAGAAAATATCCTGAAAGGTGCCCCAGCATAAGGGAATGGGAGAGTAAGTGTAAATAAAGCAGAGGCTGGGCACACCAACAAGAAATGTTTAACATTCCATGCTCTCCACAAAGGGCAGGTCAAGGAAAGGGAATGAGTGGTTGGGATGAAGCACATGCCACAGATATTTTTCAAGTACTGTTCAGCAGAGTATATCTGGTCATGTAAACATCCACAACAAACAGAACAGCCTTGCTCTTGAACGTGGCAAACCTCCCGAGGTCCTTCTATATATGCAGGAAATGGGTCTCACTATGCAGGGAAGCCACAACTGCTGAATTCACAGCAGTATGTTTGAATTCATAGGCGCAAACAATACTGAAAGCTGTACCCCAAGTGCCAGATGTTCTCAGATGTGACCAGTTGAACTCTTGCTTGCTCATGTCCTGGTCAAACCAATATACTGTCAAGCTACGCGTGCACTCAATGACTCTGGGCAGGTAAGAGGTGGAAGAAGCGAACTTGTCAAAAGTTGTAACTCAGGGTTTGGGGGAAAGCTGAAAAAAAACTTTACAGCAAATGAAAGTTCCAGATGTAGTGGGCAAGACTTCTTATCCTTTCTTATTCTCAGGTGCAATGCAAAGTAATTGCATGAAGATCAGTGTTATTAACAACATCTTTTAATTTGTATAGACTTGAAGCAATAAGTTTGATTCCATTTACAGCTCAAGTCAATCAGGGCTTTGAATTTGTGAGGCTGCAGTGATGTAAAAGGGGTATGAGACCAAAATAAGGGTTTTTTTTGGTTTATATTGAAATTTAACCCACACGACATTTAATAGCAGTTGGCTACATAGATACGGGTCTTCAGAAGGCTGCAAAACATTCAGCAGAGGTAAAATGTTTCTATGAACTAAACTTTCCTCCCTCATGGATCAGTGACTATCTTGTTCTGGGAACAGCCATGCATACGTGCACAAGCAAGAGCATGTCACTAAAATAGCTACACTCAATAGGGAAAACATAAGCTGTACTCTGCAAACAGTGGTATGGAAAAGAGTACTGTCAAGGTCACGGATACCAATGAGGAAGACGTATGTCCACTTGTTTTTCTGGAGACTATTTTGTTAACATTGTTTGCCCTGACAGGGTAGGATCACCAAGGGCTCTTGAAGGGGCAAAAGTCCTCCCCAAGTGTCCCATGGGTTCACATTATGCCCCAGCTGCTGCAGATATTCAGCAGTGACCAGCGAGACTGCATTGGTTGGCAAAACCTTTTACTTATCGGGGAGGAGGGAGAGGTAACTGCACCAGGACTACAGATCTTGACTCTCAGGGATTGCAAAGGAATGGATGGAATGGGAAAGCTTTCTTAATCTTACTTTGCAAGACTTGAACCCATCCCAGTTTAGCATTAGTAGCTGTCTCGAATACCACTAGGTTTTGGATGCCATGCTTATAACTACTGCCTTAGTGCAGAAGAATGATGTAGCTCGACTACTTGGGACAGTCACAGTACCCCTTTTACCTTTTTTTTGTCTTTTTGTATTGCTTAATACTTATTATTAGCATCTATTTTGCCTCATATGCAGTTTGAAACCCCTTACTGGGTAGCTTGCATGGTGATCCAGAGAGAGGTAAGCCTCCTGGAGCTTGAGAGTTTTGCAGACATGTGATTTTTTTTTTTAAGGTGGCAGGGTTCAGAAATCTAGCTGGAGTTCATGAACTTATTCTTCCTGTAACTGAAACCCATGTTTTAGCCAGGGTTGATTCAATTTTTAAAATAAATGTTTTCCTAGTTACAGGGAAAGCCAGTGCTATGTATAAGGGTAGAATAACACCCTTCAAAATCCGTGTGTCATGGGTGGGTGGCCTATATACAGGATATGCATGCACACAAAACCTAGCTTAGAGATTTTTCCTCTCTCCCCATCTGTTCTCTCCCGCCTACTCCTCTGCCATAATTTCTGTCATCTTTCTGCCTTCTCTCTGAGCTATTTGCATATCAACGGCCATATTTTTAAAAACATGCTTGTAGTCATTATTTTCAGTTTCTCTAAATGGAAGCTGAGCTCAGTACCATTAGACTTTTTTGTACAACAGACAGATTTTGTCCAGTTTCAGCTTAAGTAGAGTTTGCTTTTCCTTAATGGGGCTGCATGTCTGAACTTAGATTACTGACATAAACATAGTGATAAGAGGTTCTTACTGCACGGGCATGTCACCTATCCAGCCTGAGTTAGTAACAGCACCTACTGTCTTGAAGCATCTGGAATACCAGATTTCTCTGCAGAGACCCAAATGTGGAGAGTAGGGACATGCCACACTGATGTTCATGACGTAACCCTTGCAGTAGGGGAAAGATGGAAGCCTCTGTGTTACAAGTGCTCTCCAGTCTTTATGTGTGAGTCCTGCAGCTCTTTTGCCCTGTGGAGTATCACTGGTGTCCCATCGCTGTCCAGGAAAAACTCGATGAGGACAACAGAATTTTTCCTTTCCTGGACTGTGGTCATATACGTTGTGCGAAATTCCCATTCACACTGGGGAAAATTCCGTGAACGGATCAAGGGCAGCACAATCTTAGGCATGCAGTCATCTGCCAAGAACAGACACATCGATTTTCTTTCATAAAACCAAGGAACTGCCCTTTGCAAAAGGGAGATAAATCATTACAAGCACGTTAGGATATCAGTCAGGAAGACGTAAATAACCATACACAACAGCATCTGTTCCTGATCAGGTTCCATTCTTTGATCTTTAGGAAAATGGTTATTAATTAGCAGGGTCAACACTAAGCTTTTTCTTGCTAACAATGCTGTTCTGAACCACTCAAATAATAGATAGTTTCTTGTAGTTTTGCTATGCTAAGCTTCTCTGGCAAAAATTCTTCAGATAAATGGGATAACAAAATTACCTTAATATAAACAGTTTTGAAGTTAGGCCATGTCTGTAGAAGACAGAGGAGTCATTTTATTGACAACCATGCTTTGAAATCAGAAATCAAATGAGCTCCAATCATACAGAGATTGCTGGTATTGCAATTGAGATTACAATCACTGCTTGCAATGCATTTATCTATCTGCTGTGCCATGTTCCATCTGCAACATAAAAGCCACCACATTACAGGCTCTAAGATTGCTGAAACGCTCCTGTTAAGCTGCATTTCAGTCTTGCGCTACTGGCTGGATTGAAGAATTTTCATTGAACTCACTGGATAAACTGTAGTGTCCTGCTGACACCCACATGACTGGACCCCACGATGAACTGCAGTATCAGACTCTGAAGCTGGTCTCAAATCCAGAACAGGCAAATCCTAAAGCCTGGCGCCAAACCTTATGGCAAGAGTAAAACGTACAGTATATGCTAGAGCTGGGTCTCACTAGTCTGCACTGTGCAGTTTCTGATTCCACTTCTTTGGAATTTAGCAGCAAACTGGAACAAGGTACACCTGTAATTTAATTGTGGATCATAAAATTTACAGGCAACATCTTTCTTGTTCACATGTTATAACTACACACTGTTTTTTCACTGAAAGTCGTATCAACATCTGTGGAGGGAGACTACTGAAGGAAAGGGAAATTACCTCAATTTCTTCTACTTTTCTCACAGCAATGGGCAGTTCAGGCTCTGTGTTTATGTCTGTTTCTGCCACAAGACATGCAGAAGACTAGCCTATGTGAATTTGCACGTATGTTCGAGATAGGCCCAGTATGGCCCAAAGCAATTAGGATTAGAATTGCTGTTTCACAATTTTCAGGGCTGAATGTTCAGAAAATCACGGACATGCTATCTTGTCTAACTGGCAATGTGGATTGACACCAAAATCGCTCATCCTCTCGAAAAGGATGTGCAGCCAAATACACAAACACTTCTTCCTTGCTCAGTCCAACAGATGCTCGATATAATGTAAGCCAATCTGGCTTTCTGTTCATGAAAATATGTGTATCAAGTTGGGCTATTTATCATTGCCTCTTTGGCTGGTTTCACAGAAACAGAGTGGGGAAAGCTTTGCTTCACATACAAAGCTTGCAGCCAATGACAAAATGGCTGACTAAATGGTGAGACAAGAGTCAAAGCAATACACACACTAGCTGCAACATTTTGAAAATATGGGCATCTGTGGTCCAGTCTTACCTTACAACAACTGGAAAAAAATCGGGTCACCATGTTTATGTGTCATTAGCTGCACAGCTGTAATATTGTACGTAAGAACATATGTAAAGTAATATCGTCATTCATTCCATCCTTATGCAAAATGCTGCAATGAAACCGTGGCTGTATATGACTGGAGGAGTAGAACAAATGTAAACCAAGCCGTTGCCGGTGCATTGTTAAGGTCATAGTGGTTGCATAGTTGAAAATGATTGCACTCGATGTTGGGAAGGGAAAGATGTGATACTTTTAAGACTGATCCACTCTGTTCCTTAGCACACATTGCAGAATCATAAGATTATGTCCCATTTTAAGTATGCAAATTGGCCTACAGATTGCAGCCAGGATTTCACCAATCCATACATCCAGCTCGTTCTCCAGGACCTGGGAGCATCAAGGCTGAAATGGTAACGTCTCTGTTGCAGCACCGGGGAACCCCAGCAAAGCGCAGCATCTAGCTCCTCGCTCCCCACTCCACTACTGTCTCTTCCCTTTCACAGCCACGCTTACACACACATCACTTCTAGGCATGACTCTCCACCTCTCTCTGGAAGAACATCTTATTGAGCTGGGGCACACTGGATTGCACAGTTTGTAACTGTGTCTCCATATGGAAACATTTGCATAATATGCTTGGTTTGGTAAAGAAATGAGGTACACAAATGCCTCAGCAACCTGAGCTGTAGTAGTTCAAAGGACCTAGCTGGAAACCAGCAAATGATGGTAGGAATTGTTTAATCTGATTTTTGCAGTTCCTAACTAGTACTAACAGACTTGACCTTCAGGTGATAATCAGATGCAATGTCAGAGCTGTAACTTACTTTTGAGTCCTTTGTGGATAAAATCAAATTATTGATCTTAAAAAGGGTTGAGATCTGTCCTTTTCCTAAGATGTTACTTTTCTCCTCGTTCTTCTCCACTCCTTTTGTGCAGCCCCGTAAACTACTCTTTTAAGAGTTCAGAAACTAAACGGTAGAACATTACCAGCTCAAAGTGCTTGTGGTGCCCTGCCTGCGGCGATGCTCAGGTGCATTACAAGTGGGAATGGAGAGGAAACTTCTGAGAAATAAACTTAAGTCTTTCCATGAAGTGTGTTCCCTTTGTGCTGGGGTGGAGGTGATGGGTTCCTTTCTTATTCAGTGGACCAAAGCCCCAAGTTTACAATAACTGACTGCACAGGGCCACAACATACAAACAGTGTGTCTTCATATACCTTCTCCGTTCTTCCCTCCGTCCGCAGCTTATAGACAGAGCACTGCTTGCCCCTCTATCAGGACCCTTAACTCTCCATCTCCAAAAGGCTTTATTTCTGCATAGGGAAAAGGAGGCTAATAGGTAAAAAATGTGGGCTTGTTTTTGGAAGTGTGATCCCTGTAGTTCTTTCTGCTGGCTACAATTTTGCACGCTAGTACCGACTAGACCATAGCAACAACTAACAACAGGGACTTCTCTGTATTCCCTTATGTCTGAGCTCTTTAAGTACTAAAAACAGATGCTAATTGTATGGTTCCACAGAAAAAGAGTGTGCTGGGGTTACTCAGGACATGTTCCCGCTATTGTGCAAGGAAAAATGGTATTTAGATATGCGGAGATTTGTCTGTGGTTAACCATGGCTTGTCGGGGGCAGGGGAAGGGTATGTATGTACATGCAAAAACTCACAAGCACCACCCTGAACTATTTTAAGTCTTGGAGTTGAAACTGGTGATTATCTACTGTCTAAGTTGTTAGCAAACGACTATTCAATGTCATGGCGGGACAAGCTGAACTCAGTGACAAATATAGAATGGGATAATAAACTGAATTTTATGTGTTTCTTTGAAGCATAAAACTTGCTACAAATTACATATTGTTAAACAAAGGCATAAAAACTTATTGGAAAACAGAGGGTGGCAACACTTAGACAAAAAAGTAAATGTAACTCTGGTGCATGTATTTTTACCTGAGGGAAATCAATGCCTGTGAAAACACTTAAGACAAGAATGCCTATGAAAATGAAAATGCTCAAGGCAAGTATTTATTACACTACAAGTATATTTTTTTATTGTATTCTTGAACATCCAGTGAAGTGATTGGAATGCTGTGCTCTGGATTGCAGTCGCTGTTCTTTCAGTGCTTGACTATAAGCACTGACAAAGAACTTTGGACAGCATTTTACACCTTCAGTTAGACACTTCAGTTTATAATTAGGAACCTAAATAGTTAGCATTGTTATCTTACCTAATAAGCACATGAACAGAAAACTTTTTTAGAAAAGTAACTGACGTTCACAGAATCACAGCATCTCAGAATCACAGGATGGCAGGGGTCGGAAGGGCCCTCTGGAGATCATCCAGTCCAACCCCTGCTAAAGCAGGTTTGCCTAGAGCAGGTTGCACAGGAACACGTCCAGGTGGGGTTTGAATATCTCCAGAGAAGGAGACTCCAGAACCTCCCTGGGCAGCCTGTGCCAGGGCTCTGGCACCCTCACAGTAAAGAAGTTCCTCCTCATGTTC
>VZSC01011108.1:623357-648933 GCA_013398225.1 Steatornis caripensis | reverse complement strand
TACACTTGCCCTTGTTGAACTTCATCAGGTTCCTCTCTGCCCAAAGTTGCTTATTTGGTGCTTACAAGTACCAAAGCTTGACAATGCTGTCTATGACCTTCCCGTGCCATCACTTACTTCAGCTGGAGGGATTGTAAAACTTCACTTGTTACATGACATCACACGATACAGCTGGTTTTTGTGACTGTAAAACTCTGCATGCTGGAGTCAGGTTATTAATTAAGAAATAGTTTTTTGGCGCTCTGCTGCGACTTATGTCCATAATGGACTTACAGCAAACATTGCTTCCAAGCAGTTAGCTTCTTCAGGTTCTCTTTTAAGTATCTCCTTGAATGTTTGAATAACAAAAACCGTCAGGCAAGGGTACATCTGTTTTCCTTTGTATGGTCCTTCATTGTCTCACCTGATCTAAATTCTGTCTTTAGGGCACCATCTTTACCTTTTGGACAGACGTAATTCCTTCTCAGTAATGCTCTAAGCTGCTAATAACATTGTTCATACAGATTGTAAGTAGTTATCAAGAAGGAGAGATATTTTTACAGACACAAAAAATGAAAATTATGACTCTTGACAGCCCTTTACAATGTAAGCCTTCTGATTATGAGGTCTCATTCATTGCAATGAACTGTCAGGTTCATTGCTAACGTTACATTACTCTCCAGTTTCAAGCTCCAGGCTCCAAAATTCTCCAGTAATCCCTCCAGACCAGACAGGACTCTGTTGTCAGGATGAAGTCAGGAGTGAAGGAGGAGCAGCAGTAGTATACTGGAGGCAGCTCTTCAGGACTCTGCAGCAGTGGGAAGAAGCCTGTGGTGGCCAGGGCCATAAAAGCAGTAGCAAGCAGCTATTTGCCAGTGGTCACCAAAGAGCTCCCGGCAACAGGAGGCCCCAGCTTGCTGGTCAGCGGCTCTGCACCCCACAGCGTAACTGTCTGTGGATGGAAGTAATAACCTTTATGCTGGGCATGAAGAGATGCATTTATTTTCCTATAATGCTTATTGGGCCTAAGTATGAAGGTGTAATCTGTACATTTACAACATCTCTTAAGGCAACTGTGCCCTGAATATCTGCATGCAGTGTCTCTGGCAGGCCTGCAGAAGATCTCCAGTTTCTTTGCCTGTGTACGTTGGGGGATGCTGGTGTGGCTGTCAAATGAAGAACCTGATGTATGAAAAACCAGCATAACTTGCTTCCAAACTTCTAGCAAATTCATGGCAATTGCAGGCAAAGAGTCTGCAGTGCTACAGTGCTAAAGGCAGATAGGGCTCTCTGCTAGTGGAGTCCCCTGCTATTTTTGGAAGTATCTGTATTATCCTGCTTTTTTAAATGTGCAGATGCTGCTGTCAGAATGATACCTGTGAATGTGAGTTTTTGTTAAAGAGGAAAATAGTAGTTTAAGATCAATAGCTTCAATACGATAATGAGAAGCTTGAAAATGTAAACCCTAAATGTCCTCAGACCATGTGGAAGCAAAAGCAATACTTCTGGTTTTTTAGATCTAGAATTTTTAATCCAGCTTTTGGCAGATGTCCAGCAATGGGCTCAGTTTCACTCAGTTGTTTGGCTTTCCCTGCACGTGTCCTGTCACTGGAGAGCAATGTCCAACTTTGTTTCTCTTACCAGTGATGCTGGAGCGAGAGGGTTTGCCACTGTGAAGCTTATGTTTACACTGGCTGCACTGTGGCCCCTTTTTGTGGTTCTTTCCCAATTTCTTGCCAAATACTTAAGTTTCCACTTCCAGAAATAAGAAGATAGGGTGAGTGAAGGGGTTTGGGGTGAGTGAGTAGCAAAGATGGGGTATGTAATGACCAAGAGAGCAGAACTGGGAAGTATGGGGGTGGGGAAATAGAGAGGAAGAGGAAGCTGAGACATCAGGAAAGAGTGTAAGACTCAAACACTTTGTGTCATTGAACCTCCAGCACTTCCAAGACAGAGGTCTCTCTAAGTTCTAAACAACATTAGTTTTGTCTGGTTACTATAAACTGATAAACAGGAAATGTGTTATAGTAATAAACAAAGGACAGGAAAAAGGAAACATTACTAATCAAACAGGAACATGGCTTGGGAATGCAAAAAGGAGCAAACGAGTTACGTTTTGCTAGATTCTCACTCAGGATTGAGAACGATAATGAGTATGTCAAAGCTCAGGACAAAAAAGAAAGAGGTAGTTGTAGTAGGACACAAATGAAGATCAACATTATCAGAGACATTTTGAGGCCTTGTTTAGGCTAGGAAAGGGTGGGAGCTCTTGGCCCTGGGCAAACTCTAGCTGCTGTTCTACCTCTTACATGGGAGAGTTTTACAAGCTTGCCTGTGTGTGAAACTGTAACTACTCCACCTTAGATCTGTCTCTTGTCTTTTGCATGCACATTTGCATGAACAGAATGAAGCTATGAAAACATGTACGATACTCAACAGTTGCTATAGCTAGGCTATGTTTCTGCTGGATGGAAAGCAAAAATACAACTTCCTTCATTTTTATATACATATATTATATATGTATAATGTATATATAATGCATCTCTCTCTCTCCCTCTCTCTGTATTCTTTGTGCGGGAACATCCTATTTCCAGCATTTCTAGGTTTTCCTTTTAGGCTAGGGAGTATCCTTAAATGTATCCTTTGTTCTTTTTTTGTATGTTTGTTCTGTGTCTTAGCCAAAAAACCCTCTTCAGAAAACAGACTGTTTCTGTGGAGAAACTTTAGTCAAAAAAAAGTCCTATCATTCTTCTAAATGGTGTTCCATGAGGTTCATCCCAAAACCAAAACTGCTTTATTGGAAATATCATGTTACAGATTTTATTGGATGATGATTCACTTAATAATCCTATGGCTTTATGTTGCACCTAAACCACAAAGGTTCATAATGGAGAATCAACTGGATTTACTTTTTACAAACAGGATATTTGTAAATAAAATGCTCAACTGAGAAAATGAGCTCCCAGTGGATAAAAGCTAGCAGCATTTGAAATACCTGATTGTTCTTCATTAATGACCTACATAATGAGGCAGACTGCACCATCAGCAAGTTTGCAGATGGTACAATACCAGGAGAAGTGGTTGATACACCAGATGGTTTTGGAGCCTTTCCGAGGGACCTTGACAGGCTGCAGAAATGAGCCAACAGAAAATTTATGACGTTCAAAAAAGGTTCTATCCCTGAGAAGGAATAACCCCTGTGCACCAGTACACACTGAAGGCTGACCAACTGGAAAGCAGGCCCTGGGGATCCTGGTGGGCTAGAAGTTGGCCATAAACCAGCAATGTGGTGGTATCCACTGAAAGGTCAAGAAGCAATGGACATACACACTAAAATACAAGAAATTTCATTTAATATAAGTTGGGGTTTTTTTACTGTAAAGGTGATCAAACACTGGCACAGATTTCCCAGAGAGGTTGTGGAGTCTCCACCCTTAGCGATATTCAAAAGCCGACTGAACAATGTCCTGAGCAACCTACTTTAATTGACACTGCTTTGAGCAGAGAGAGGTAGGACTTGATGATCATGAGAAGTCCCTTCCACCATCAACTATTCTGTCATTGTGTAAAATTTAAAAAACTAGTAATGATAGACTGAAGATTAAATGATCGGCAATTCACAGTGAAGAACAAGAAGGGGAATACTCTGCAGAGCACCTCTGACTACCTCATTTCTGAAAATACCCAAAAAGCAAGGAGATGCCACTGAACGGCTCTCTGAAGGTGACTCAAGAGCTGACATTAGCAGGGACCAAGCAGTTGAAGGAGTGCTTGGAGGTTTCCTCCACCAAACACTACAGATGGCTGAATCAGGAGGCAGCCAGTAAGGAAATTCATGGGTTCTCGGATGAGAGAAAAGAAGTGCAGGTGGAGTCTCAGCATGCTGTTTGGGGAGGGGTTACATGCTGACACAGTAGCTGGTAGGGATGTGGCTGGCTCCCACTGTTTGCCTCAGTCCTCTTGGTGCTCCTGAATGAGTACAGGGTTGTGTCCAGCCCAGATGGATGCTCAGCTTCCGCTTGAAAACAGGAATGGGTCTGGCATGAGTGCTTTCTCATTCAGCTCTAGTCATCACCTTCTTCTCTCACTTTTCCTCCCAATTGGCTTTAGCTGATCATCCAGTTCCTACCAATCATGCCAAAATTACTTCAATACTCCTCAAGCAGTACAGCAAGGATAGCTTTGGAAAGTACTAGCCAACATAGGGATGGCAGAAGGATGGGCTGAAGCAAATCCATCTCCCTTGTCTGTTTTGGATCCTTGTGCCAGAAAATAGCACTGCAGAGGTCTGGAGAAATGGGACTAGACAGGGTTAACATACACTACTTGCATGAACTTCCCGTGTTTTGCTTAAAGAAAGGAGTGAGATACGGCTCCACTGGAGAGCAGGGTACCTGCAGCTTCCAGCATAATTAGCAGTGGACTGTAGCTAAGAGCTATATTTGTCTGTCAGGGAGGCACATGTGTGCTTGCTTCACTCACAGTCAACGCAGAGGAAATGCTTAGTTGCTCTGCCAGGAGCCCGAATCTGACAGGCTGTGAGCGTGTTTTCTAGACCTGCATGTTCCCTGCAAATGCCCCTGCTTCTGTCAACCAACATGCCTCTAACTGGCAATAGAAGATGACTTCAGGTGTTGACTGGCTTCCACACATTTAAGCTGCCAAATACAGACCTTGTCCATTACTTTCTCTCATCACTGTGCACTCTGATTGCCATCCCATTTTGCATTCCCAGTACAAGCAAAAGCTGTGGCAGATCAACAGAGCAGACAGCTCTTCCTATGTGACAGGTCATTTCATTAGGCAAAAGGCCCAGTCAGACTGGGCACGTATGATGAAATTAAGCTGATTTAGCTTAATTTGTGCATTAAAGAAAAGGACACAATTGTATAATGACCCATTCCTACCAAAATGGCAGTAACAGGACAAATCTCAAGTTTTGCCTATATGAAACCATGCTGAGGTCATGAGCAGAAATACAAAGTGTGGTGCACAGGACAGATCTCTGACTCTGAGCACACAAAACACTGCACAAGGTTCATCATCATAGCACATAAAGGTATCAGCATGTATTGCCAAATACGGATGTGGTTGTAAACGCGAGTAATTGTGATTCTCAGACATATCAGCCAGTTCTGCAGCCTTAATAAAGTGGCATATTTTCCCTCAGGCCATAATTTGAACCCATGCCTTATCTGCTAAAACTTTTGATGCTTTATTTTTTTGCACACAGTAAGTGCTGAGTATGAAGAATTTTGGTAATAATGGTAGAGCATTCACACTGACCAAGCACACAGCAAGCAAATCCTTTACACAGCCCATTCTCCTCAGTATTATTAGTAAAACTATTTAAAGTTTAATCAGTCTTTTCAGTTCTTGGCTAGGTTCTCGTTCTCATGTCTGAATGAAAATAAAATGAAAAATCTCTAATGAAAAATAATAAAAAATAATAAAGAAGTTTTGTGCCACTAAGCTGATACAGGTGTAATACACCAGCTCGCTAAAGCAAATTACTCCGGCTTTGAAAATCCGAGACAGTTATTCTTGAGTCCACGTTCTAAAACCTTTAAAAATCAAATTTTAGAAGTAGAAACCTGGGAGTAAAGCAAACCAAAGTCTGTATAAGTTAGTTTTGGCAAAATTAGTAAAGAAAACAGAACAAAATAAAACACGATCAAGGGAAGGAGAAACCCACAAACATAAAGGCACTGACAGTGTGATTTTTTCAAAGTGGATTTTCACTAAAATCTTTACATAAACCGAAAACTTCATTAAAACATAAAGCTTGAAACGGTTTAGTGGACAGGGCTCTTGTTTATTATGTAAGACTGTGATGTCAGTCCAGGTGGAGGCTGTAATGAAAATAGTTACGCTATTTCGGTCCAGTTTCTTTGAAGGTTAACCTAACATCACAAACTTGTCATGTCACATAACACCCGTTGGCAAGGCCAGGGTTGCTTCCATCTAGAAAGAGTGTATGGAAGGTACCTAAAATGACCTACAAATAATCTGTGGGACAGTGGCTCAGTAAATGTAAGTTAAAATCTTTTGATGCTTATTATCGATAGTTTGGAAAAGATGAAAGGCCAGGTTTTCCAGAAACACACATGTGTCTGTCTTGAGCATAAAAAATATTCTCCAGGTGTGAATGGGTTCAGTGTTTGCACAAATACCTGGAGGCACCTGACTTGCACATACGTGTTGAGTGCTGTGCACACTTATATCACACATGATGCAGACCACTTGAAAAGTAAAACAAACAGCATCTTTTTACGAAATATGCTATAAATCCAGAATACAGAAGAGGAAAGAGGGGAATTCAGCTGAGATGATAGGAAAGTGGCCCACCTCTCCTTTCAGCTTGACAAGATTTTTATGAGAAGCTGAAGAGAACATCTGAACTTGCTGTCAGGATGTCCAGCAATGGACCTGGACCGGCCTCCAGGATCCAAACATCTCAAGAACTTCTTTGCACGGGCCTATTCCTAAGCAAGATACAGGAGGAGGAAAGAAAGTCCTGATTTTGACTTGAAAAAAAGGAGTATTTTCTTTCATGGCAGAACAGCGCTGATATGCTGCCTCTGTCTGTTGCTGCCTGGGAAAACAAGCGTAGGCAAATTCTTGGTTAATGCTGGCTGTTACACCTGGGTTAAGGGAAATGCCTTTATGGAGGCTCAGCCACCATGCACTTGGATAACTATCACACACATGTACACACAGAAGGCTGCATTTACTCATTATGGTATATGCACCACAGCCTTCACAAAGTACTTGCACTAAATGCGATCGGTTGCTAAGGAGGTCTTTAGTCCAATGCTGCAGGAAGAAAACTGTTCTCTTGTAAAACAGGCATTTCAGATTTCTAACTCAGCCATCAAATGAGCTGGGAGGGGTGCTCTGGGCTCCCCCAGCTCTCCCTGCCGACATTTCCTCTTGTGTCTCACACTAACAGCTAACAGCATGGGGGGGATCCACTGCTCCCAATTAGTACCTGGATATCTTGTCAGACACTGTGTAAGGAGTTCTGGGAGTCTCCTGGAAGCTGAAACACTGATTACAAAGCCAGTGGAAGGTGCTGAGGGGCAGGGCAAGGCTCTGGGGCAAGTGGGTACCTAACTCTGTGCTGGCTGGATGCATTTACATCTCAATATTCATCACCACGTGCCTTTTCCTCAGCACAGGTACCAAAGGCAAGTCAGTCCCTTCTCAGGAGAAGCAGGTACTGTCTTCCTTTTTCCCTTTATGAGAAGGGTGCTGGTTATTCTACATACCTTGAATGTCCCTTTTTTGTGGGGCAGAGTCTCCTACCTTGCAGAGGTGTACTAGTAAGATGAATCAGGAGGAAACACCTTTGCCAGGAACACTGTGTGTCAGAGCCTGTGACAGCACGAACAGAAAATGCCTGGAGAAGCAGACCTGCAGGCAACATAGATACGCTAATAGCTTGTTTAAGAAGGGCTTAAACATGTAACAGCATGGACATATCAGCACCTCAGTAGTTATGACATGCGGAGAGGCAGTAATTTAGGCAGGCAGACAGCTCCGGTGCCTCCTGGGCAAGTGCACTGGAAAAGCTGCCTGGGGCTTCAAGGGCTGAATTCAGGTAGCTGAAGTGGCAGGTAGGAGCCTCAGCCCCTTTGGGGACTAATCCTCTCATGGCTTGCTAAATATGGAGTAGGGAAATGAAATATTTCTGCATGAGTGAAAGAGAAACTGTACTGTTAGAGAAAAAAACCCATTGTTACAAGTCTTTTTGATTTCTGCAAGGCAGACTTCATCACAACCCCAGGCAGCAGTCTCCCAGCACAACATTTAGAGGCAGCTTTATCCAGCTCTGCCACCGCACTCGGGTGTGCATGCACTCCCCGAGTGCTTAGGCAGTAATGTGGAGCACATTTAGGCTTCAACTAGCCCCCCAAATACACAACTCAAGATGTATATTCCTGCTCCAGTTTTCTCATCACTGTGGCAATCTTTGGCTCTGGTTTGTAAAAGCTAGCACCGGAAGAAAACATGCATTATTGGTTTTGTTCTGAATTTGTTGGAGTTTTTTCCCTTCTGCCAACACCAGCCCCCCTGCAAAGTGGCAAGTCAGGAAGAGTTCTGTTAAATGCTTGTCTAAACCTGCTTCGACCTAAATAAGTTACTACTAAAATCTGCTGGCTGAGTATTTTTGCATGATGTATGAAGGGCACAGATTTGCNGTTCTGAATTTGTTGGAGTTTTTTCCCTTCTGCCAACACCAGCCCCCCTGCAAAGTGGCAAGTCAGGAAGAGTTCTGTTAAATGCTTGTCTAAACCTGCTTCGACCTAAATAAGTTACTACTAAAATCTGCTGGCTGAGTATTTTTGCATGATGTATGAGGGGCACAGATTTGCCTGGTGGCTGGAACTGACCCAGACAGTCTGGGTTTTCAGGTGAGTGCCAGCTGCCCGGCCCATGGTCCACTCCAGAGTATTAAGTCAGCTCTAGGCTGAAGTAGTCAGGAGACCACATAAAGGTGTAATGCTTGGTTTTGGGTACAAACAGATACAGCAAGTCCGGGGACACACCGCACGTGCCCNATGTATGAAGGGCACAGATTTGCCTGGTGGCTGGAACTGACCCAGACAGTCTGGGTTTCCAGGTGAGTGCCAGCTGCCCAGGCCATGGTCCACTCCAGAGTATTAAGTCAGCCCTAGGCTGAAGTAGTCAGGAGACCACATAAAGGTGTAATGCTTGGTTTTGGGTACAAACTGATACAGCAAGTCCAGGGACACACCGCACGTGCCCTACTAACAAACGCAGAATAGCGCAAATCCTGAGGTCTTTCATAATTCAACAGCTTGGTAAATGTAATGTCCATTTATAAAATGTACAGACATTCCTCAAATTTTATTTATAATTAGACATTATCCTAGAATTCTAGAATGACTTAGGTTGGTTAGGACCTTCAAAGACCATATAGTACAAGTTCAAACCATTGAGTGAAAGGATTCAGATTTGAAAGCCAAATGCCATAAGCCATATGCTCACTAATGCCTCCAATCATCTTCTCTGGAGATAAGTAACAAACATATCTGCAGTTCTAAACCAAAAGTGAAATTGACGTAATTTTCAAATAATTTTTTTATTATTTATAAACAAAGAATAACGGCAGAATGTCACTTGTGTCATGGCCAGCACAGGGTGCAAGTGGAAACGAGAGCACTGGGCACAGCGTATCTCTACCTCAGAAGTTCTCTCAGTCTCAAGGGGGCCCACAGAGCTCTCCTTCCCTGCAAATATTAATTAGTTGTTATTGACATATATTTATTTTTCTTAGCATCTAATAGCAGATATGCATTTGCTGTTACACCTTTGTTGGAAATTCAATAGCTGCCGTCCTTAGACTGAACTACTGCTTTATTAGTCAATTCCAAATAAACTACTTCAAAAAAGAAAATATTTTGTCTCGATATATTTTTTGTATAAAACAAATACAGTTTTTAAAATGTTCTCTATGTTTCTAACCTCGTTTTTATGTTTCCTTTCTTTGAAAGAATTGATCATTCCTGACCAGTTCTGTTTCCCAGTATCCCATCTGAACATAATTACGCTGAGGATGTATTCAATCACTTTTTTTATCACCTCCAAAGGAGGAGCTAGCAACACACTACTTTCTCTAGCTTACTCTTATCCAAAGAAAAATAATTTATTATTTTAGGGACCAGCTTTCTTTTATTCTGGTTATTGACACTATCATCTTATACCCATCAATGAAGCTTTTTATTTTGTATATATCTATGTATAATATAATTGTCTGGAGAATCAATGTGAACTTTTAAAAAGAATTAAAACAATGTACAATCTCTTTTATACGTGATAGCAAGTGAAAGCCTTGTACGATTAAAGTATCAGTATTGGTTTGGTTTAGTTCCCAGATGTGCATGTTCCATGTCTCCCCTAAATCTCTAAAGACCTCGGTTTGGCTCAGTATAGCAAGTCTGTTAAAAAACTCCCCTGTGACATCCATGTTACAGCAGAACTGCTTGGCTGCTAGAAGGATTCTGGAGCTTGAATGTTTCCCTTTTTGCATACTAAAAAATGTTGGATGCTAGGCCATGACATCACCTTGTCCCAAATCCTATCTGTGTGGTTTCAACTGCTCTGCTTTCCCATGCTTACAGCAGTTTGAGCTCCTCCAGCAGCTTGTTGGTTCAGTGGAGAAGTTTTTGACTCTTTCATCCAAAGTCTAACAAGCAAACATTGGTGATGTAGCACGAGTGGAGGGCTTTGTTTGCTGAAGTCTGCCTCTCAGGGGAAGTTTATTGGCATATTTGAAGAGCTGAGGATGTTTTTGTAGTATGGAAGCCAAGCTGACCGCGATAAGACCCTGTGGGGTGGAACACCAGGGTATTTTCTGTGTTTAGTTAAACTCTTATATCTGTGAGTAATTTGAAAAGTTGATTATATTTTATTGAAGACTTGTGAGTCAGTTTTCTCAAGAGGCCTATAAATATGAGGGTCTTCTTAGTCTATGAACAACCATATTGCAACACCAGGATTTAAAACAAACAAACAACCCCCCAAAAATCTCTCCTAAGACAATAGTTGAGATTCTAAAGGCCTATAAATTAATTAGCTTTCCAAAAGGAAGAGAGGGTGAAGTCTAGGAGAGCCACTGACTTCCCAAAATAATGTGCTAAGCAAGCCAGAGTCTCATCCAAGGCTTGTTGAAGGCAGTGAAAGGAATCCTTTCACTCCAACAGGAGTCTAAGGGCTCTGCTACATCCAATAGCATAATGAAATATAGGGAACTGTGACTCAGATTTTATGACATATTACGGCCATTTGGACACAGGACATTTGGAAGGAATATCTACTTTATGGACAAGAACAACACAGAGTTGGAATTTTATATATGTGAAACTATCTTGACGTAAATCTGTGGGATAGAAGTTACCAGTGGCAATCGTTAGTCAAATAGTAATAGGATTCCTTGCTTTAGTTTGTCTGGCCAAGACAAATGGAGAAAAACCCCAAACACAGAGGGCAAAACTACTTCCAAATTCCCGTCTTTCCTTGCTGAGCCGATGTTTATACAGTATGTGCAATAGATACAGGAGCATGTTGTGCACGTGAACCTTTGTGCCATGACTGCTACCCCGTTAAAACTTGCTGCTCGGTATATAGCTCGCATATAGCTAAGAAATATTCGTGCTAAACATTACATCTGTTGGAAGCAACCTTTTATGTTTATGACAGTCACTAAAAGAATTACAAATACACAATAATTCCATACATTTGAATCTGAAATACTCCACAATTTACAAAAATATCAGTTCCATCATTTCCAGCAAAACTGCCCTGCATTTTCCCATTGATTGACATGAATGACTTTCACGACCCAGCTAACCAAGACTGTTTTGTTGTGACACAGCAAGCAGGCAAACACAGAAACCTCTCTACTTTCTGTAGCAGAGATTGTAATCTTCTACATATGTAAACTACGAAAACACAAATTAAATGAAGCCTATAATTCTTTGCTAGCTGTATGTTGGATCTTTTCCTGTGCTAAACTCCTCTGTTTCTGTAGGACCACAGCTTCACACTAGTTGTGTATCTATCTGCTTTAAACAGCCACATAGAGATCCACTGGGGATAAGAAGAGGGGGCTGTTGCAGTTGATGGGATTTTGACCAAACCATCCACAGTGAAGAAAGACTTGCAAGTGGTTATGATGAAACAGGATAAATTTTTTGTTTTAGATTTGCAGTATTAGTCTAAAAACCCTTTTCTAATTAAGACTGCTCTAAAAGGCAACCTCTTCAAAGTCTGAATTTTGCAGTATCGTACTCAAACCAAAAATTGAAAACCTAAATGTCTGAAGATGTGCTTCTGATTTTCACACATTTGTATCTAAATTCATGAGCACCCATCTGCTACTTTTGAGCATTGACTAAAAATACACTAACATATTAGGAGAATGTTTGATTTTGTTTGCTTTGTTTTGGAAAATTGAACTTTTGTAGTATTCTGGGGTATTTTTGCCACATATGCTATGTAAAGAATTGTGAGAAATATCGCTTCAAGCACCACGTTTTTTTCAGTTCTAGAGCTGAGGGATCAAGCAGCCAGCCAAGAAGCACCACAGAGGAATGTGTTGAGGGAATAGCAGTTCAGGTAGATGGTTTGGAATGTTTCCTTCTATTGCACCGTTAAATACCAGAGAACTGGGCTTGCCAGGACTCAGTGCAGCCTTCTGCGTAAGTTACAGCCCGATGGGGCTCCCAGAGTCACTAGACTCACACACTAGAAACCTGCCAGCAACACTGCAGAAAATGTAACTTCAAAAACCAGATGCAGCCTGCAGTGGCAGAGGCTGGTATTCATACACTCATGGTATGTCCAGATTATCCCACTTCATCAGCCTGTTGCTGTCAGCATTTTAAGAGATCTTTCTGGCGTCTCCTGTAAATTACTGTTTTTCTAGAAAAATATGCCTTTCCTGGAGTTGCATAGGTTTTGTCACAAAACCACAAACTCTAAGAAGGTTTTAATTTTCTTTTAAAATGCTTTAGAAGTTCTATAGTAATTTTTTCAGGTTTTTGTTCGCTTTCTGGCTTTATCTCTATTGAATTTTGTGAAATGCTTTCATAAAGGAAATAATTCATTAATGGTGGTAGCCCTTAGCACAGGCCTAAATGAGGAAAGGAAGTCTGAGTTCCCCATTGCTGGTGATGGCAGTACATAGGAAATCCTTGCCCAATCCTCCCACCCAGTACTTGGCACGAGATGTCATTGGAGAGCAAAAGGTCTGAGCCTGGAGAAACACTATATCTAAGGTGATTAGGATTTATTAGGGCTATACACAAACAAATCCTCTGCACTAATTAGGGAGACTGGCAGAGAAGGGAGTAACTTGCAGCTGGGAAGGAAGACAGGAAGGTGAGCCGATAAAGAGAGCCTCCCTGACCAGAAGCCTGCAGGCACTGCCGTCAGTGATGCCCATTTTCAGTCCCATGGTGAAGTGCCATGGTCTTGAGAGAACCCTGATTTCAGCTGTCATCTCTAAGATGAATGAACTTAAGCAAGAGAAAGAGAGAGGAACAACAGGCAGATTATTTAGAGCTCTTAAAAAGGTTGTCCACGGAAGAAAATATAGACTATGTGGCTTTGAAGTACTTGCAGGTTGTCTCTGTCAGGGAAGAACCAAGACTTTTCAAAAGAGAAGAAAAGATCCTTACTCAGACTCTTTAATTTGACATCTAAGTATTGCTTTGTCACATTTGGAGCGACAGAATCAGGTGCTTCCTACTTTCACTGAGACTCAGAACTCTTAATGATGGAAAATTGTTGTATTTAATCTTTTCATAGTGGCTTATTTGGTCTTCGGCTTTACTGGTTCACTTCTGATTCTACAGTCTCCATCTGTAAAGCACACCCAATGCAGAGCTGTCTTAAATTTTATCTGCTGTTCTTGTTATTAGGAGGGTGATTTCAGTGATGAATGTTTATAACACAGCTTGAGGAATTTCATCCTCCCCTGGTAAACTGTGTAGGAGATTGCCTTAATGGACAAAGAAAAATGTCTGCTGGACTATAGCCAGAAGCTTGGACTTGCTTACAAAGAAGAAAATACATGTTTAACCTTCTGGTATTGTGTACGAAGACATTTTATAAAAATATTCACCTCTCTTCTCACGATCTAAAATGGAAACAGGGAAAGATTAACATGTTTTTCACTGTTTTATGGCAAATCACTTAGTTATGACAAGTTTAATTCCGCCTCTTCACTAGATGTCTTACGAGGCTGTCCTGCTCTGTTTTCTTCTACAAATACCTCTAACTAGGAAAATAAATTACAGATGACTCTGAAAAACTGAAGAGAACTAAAAGGTATGAAAAGAGAAAGTGATAATAGGCTTTATTCACAGGTGTAAGGATTCTGACCTGAAACAACAGATTAAAAGCTGCAGCCCAGTTTTACCTTCCCTGAATAGTTTGCAAGACTTGTAACTTAAATTCAGCAAGCCGTGATGTTAGTTAGATTTATGCTTGTGCAGTTCATTTAATCAGGGCCTGAATGAAGACTTTAGGATGTGAGCTGTTCTGAAGTCTACGTGACACAGGGTGTTCTGAGCTTAAGTTAAATTCACTGTAGAACAGTTTCTAACCTGCTCTGAGGAGAAGCAGAATCACCATGCATTGTCTGGCTAATCTATTATGTTGCATTTATTGCAAAGGAAATATACATGCTCAGAACTATACTAAAGAATGGCTAGTAACACGTAGAGAGCTTAAAAATATTCATGCCAAACGGCTGTTGAGCATTCACTGCTTGCTTAAAAACTGTAGATGCCTAGCAGTTACAAAGGAGAGTTTCAAACAGGACCTAAGCATCACTGAGGTAGCAGCCAGGGTGCGCTAGTGCCTTTCTCAGCATGGGAGCGGTAATTGAGAACTATGAATGCTCTCTGTGTTTCCTCCCCTCACTCACTGGTCTAGGTTAAGTGTCCGTTAACTGTATCCCCATGGAAAATGTTATGTGCCAGGAATGGAAAAGCACAGGAGCGATAGTCCGGTGTAGCTGATGGAGTGATTAAAGGTTGATGGGTCGCTTTTGCTGCTGCATCTCAAAAAGGGAAGAGAGGATGCCTCTTTTTCCTTAGAGCACCTTATCCCTGCTGCTGCTTCTAGGTTGGAGAAGGATGGATGCTCTTTCTGCTCTTGGCATTTCCTGAGGTGCTCTGGAATAGGAGACAACCGCTCTTTCCTCCATTGGACCTGTGGAGAACCAGAATTTCTCTCCCACATTTCTGGAAAAGATTATCCGTCCAAAGTGGGATTCCAGTGGAAACTGAGGCTTGATCCTGGCCCAACCTCTCAGGTTCACAGGCTCCCTGACCCATGGTAGCTTCCCTACTGAGCTGTCAAGAAGCCCAGAAAGCATGCAAACTGCTGATAGAGTAAGCCAAGTAAGCCTGCAGGGGAAGAAGGCAGCTTGGGATCCCGCCTGGCTTCTGTCAGAGCCAATGTGCTGCTCAGAAATCTGTCAATTACAGTTTGGGGGTTTTTCCCAATGGAGAAATTTTCTGTCAGAAATTTCCAGCCAGCTCTGCTCTGTGTTGCTACCGCTGCTCCAAATGAGAAAGGCAAAAAGGCCCAGAGAGCCTTGCACAGGGAAGGCGCGGGGCCCTGGGAGACCTGGCATTACAGCAGGTCTGCAGTCCTGGCTGCTGCAGCGCAACCACGCATACACTTCCGAAATGTCAGATATTCCCTCCAGAATTAAGAACGCGTATTCACTCCTGTGTGATGGCCAAAACAGTCCATGTGCCTTGCCAGGGACTTCAAATAAAGGGTTTTACACAACACTGTAGTCCTCTGATAAAAAGTTCTGCTTCTTATTAGAGTCCTAGTCCTGGTCAATATTGTTTGAATTTAAGAGGAAAGTGAATTCTCCTGCTATTTTTTTCCACAAAGAAGTATATGCTTGTTTTATTAAACACCTAGTTGTTTAATAACTTTCACTTGTTGCCTTAGCTGACTGAAATGCACTTATAGCTAAGCTGGTCAATGGCATCTCTCTGAGTACGTAGAACTACCAAAATTACTGCATCCAAAACTACTACCACCGAAGCCAGGCACTTAAACTGAATCGGGACATTGCTCCTGATAAGTAATATTGTTGAAGTGTTACTGTGACTTTGCTGGCTCATCTTAAGCAACAAATCAATTATCATACTATTTCTTTATATTGCAACTCTCCATGTACTACTCTTTTCCACATATTAGAAAGTGAAATGTGATGAAAATACGAAGCTTGTGCTTACTGCAAGTTTTTCACCTTCTCATAGCATTTAGGTGTATATATTATAAAGAAAATGTGCTAGAATCTAAGTAGCAACTTGATTTTTTAAAAAATAGAGTGCCTATAATGATGCTGTTTTCCAGCTCGGTTTGAGCTAATTTTTATTATGCTTTATTGTTAAACGCTTATTATGGTCTTAGAGCCATCACCGATAAAGACTGCTACTGCTTCAAGGAGACTAAAGCATATAAAAAAAAATGCAGATAAGAAAAAATGCACTGAGAAATCCATGTTTGTTTAGAAATACTGGTCAAACTTCTTTGCTGCGCCAGACTGCTGTTCAGCACAGCTCTTTGGGAGAAGGCAGCCAAGATAAGCAGGAAAGCTATCATAGCTTCGTGATTTTCTGCTCGTCCTCCTGTTCCTGTTCAAAATAGATTGCAGGACATCTTGCCAAAGGTTGAAACTGAAGTCACCCTTTTTAAGACCAAAGAGACAATGATGATCACATGGGCTGGCCTCCCACATAATGCAATCCAACTGTCTGTCTCCAATAATTTCCATGACAAGGATGTCTTGCAATAGGCAGCGGTTGGTATACCCTAAGCACGTAAGAGCAAGACTCAGCAGTCTACAGCCTGAGGCAGGCAGACAGCTACTGATACTGAACTTGAAGATCTGTTCCCCTTTGAAGCGGCCTTTCTCTCCACAGAAGTTACAGGAAGCTTATACCTATGTACCCTGGTTACACACTTGAATTCAGGAGGAAGGAATCCAGATCACGATCGCTTTTGTTGCAGGGACAAGCTCCCTTGGCATTTAGAATTTTACAGACTTTCTCCACTTTCCTTTATTTCATGCTTCTTTGCTTTTACCTCCAGTTTTTACTTGTGTTTATTTCACTTTTCTTCTGAGCATCCATTCTGCTGCTTTCATTTCTCCTAGGTATTTTTTCCCTAAGATTTGAAGGACACAACACTCTGAGCTGAATCTTTCTCATCAAGGGTCAACTTACACAGAGCCACAACATGAGAATTACTCTCATTCAGATCTACACTAGAAACAAGAATAAACACCACAAAGATCTCTGCTGTTCTCTCAACTAATCCTGAGATATCTGTTTCTCTTCCCCTGGTACATGATACAATTGGGTAAGTGTTGTCTTTCCTTTCTCCATTTGCACCTCATACCCTTTCTACTGCAACAGTCTCTAAAATTACTGAGGCACTCTCAAGGCGTGCTTCCACGAGACAAGTCAGTCTCCTGTTCCTTCCAGCTCTTCGCCATGTTCTCCTGCCGCTTTTCTCACTCTGGACTCTGCCCTGAGTTCATTCAACCCACCAGTCTGGCAGAAAATTAACAAAAAAGTGATTTTTAGACAAGTCAGTGAGTTGAGCAGCCTAGTGAACACCAGTTCACATCAGTGCAAGGGAGGGTGTAAAAGCACAGGTTAAAACAGGACACGTGCTTTGCATGGCAGCAAGCTGTTGTCCAAGCAACTTTATTTTCCACTGACAGTTCTTTCCTCCCTCATTCTGTTTTACTTTTTCCAGATCAGATCTTCTCTCTTTTCTGATCTCTTCTTAGGTAAGACTAGTGAAAACCAAAGCCTAACACGGCTGTTTGTTCCTATCTCAGTCTCCAGAAGCCAAAATTTTAAAAGCCCGGCTCCTAGGTTCACCCCAGGTACTCCCAAAGCCATCAGCGGGTACCACCGACCTGGCCCCCAGCCTTCCCCGCCGCTGGGCACCACGGCTGCCACCGCTGCCCGCCACGCGTGGGTGTGGGTGTGGGTACTTTTCCCTCAGTATAAATGGGCTCGTTTCCCGGGCCATCACCGGCCCTTCTTGCCCTCAGAAGACCGGAGCCCATCTCCACCGCGGCGCCCGCCGCCGTTTCATTAAGACGGCGCCGCACAGCAGGGCTGCTCGGGCCGGCCTAGCCGGGAGCCGCTGGGAACTTCCAGGAAAGCGCCCAGGCCGCGGGGCTGCCCCTAGGTCGCGGGACACCGCCTGCCCCCTCAGGGCCGGGGCCCCGCCACGCTCCGCGACAGACGGCGACCGCGGCTGCCGCTCTCCCCGCTCCCGACAGCCGTTGCGTGGCGGCGCTCGCGCGCCACCCAGCGGGGCCCTCGCGGCGCGGCCACGTCGTCGCGTCCCCCGAGGGGAGGCGGCGAGGGGGGGCATTTCCCTCAGGTGAGGATAAACCGTGCCGCTCCTAGGTGGCCTAGCGGCCATGGCAGCGCGAGGAGGGTGAGGCCCTGCTCGGGCTCAGAGCGGTTCCGAGAGCCTGTTACGTGTGGGGAGAGACTCGAGCACCTGGAGAGCCATGGAGTGCTCTCCTGCCCGGGAAGCACATACAGTATGTATGGCACGACATGCGGTGTGGAACTGGAAAGGGCCCGAGGGCCACGGGGCTCCTGTCCCCTGCTGCGTCGGGGAGGCGCATTACACGCGCCTCTGTTCTCACATGGGGCACCTCCTCTGAAAACCAGTCAGTGTTGCTGCGATTCAGGCTTAACTGCAAGGCTGTTGTGTAACCCAGCTCCTCTGAGGGTTCCCGTTCCCAGGCTGAGCCTGGGAACATGCCAGGAACACGGCTGGATAGCATGCATCAATTTGCGTTTGTGCCACGTGTGTGCCCTAGCACGGGTGCACCTTCTCCGTGCCTCCCCCTGCAGCGTGTGGGTAGCAGCCTTGCCGCCTGCGCTCAGCTCACCAGCCAGGCCCTGATCTCTGGTACCAGCACCCCTCGGCAGGAGCTGGCTGTTGTGCATTTTGGTGATGGCAGAGTCTGGAGCAAAGAAGCAGTGGCAAGTGGCTGGATGTGATGTGGGTGTGAGGCACTTGTCCCCAGGACGGTGTGTGGCCCTGGAGAAATCATATGGGCCATGTCTGCCTCAGACTACCCCTGCAAAAGGTTCTCTGTCAGGGATGGAGGGAACCAAGGCTGGTTATGGGAAGGCATTTGATTCACACATTGCCTTGGAGCCGACAAGTGCCTGACTTGTGCCCTGACCTTCCCAGGTGGTGTTGCTCATTACTGCGCAGCCCCACCTTGCCCTCCAAACTCACACTTGCCAGCCCTCATCAGCAGTTGCAAACATCTGCAAACCATGCAAACATGGCCGAAAGGCATAATTGCATCATGAGATTTACTATTGGCATGATGCTGGTTTTGATAGAAATATTGAGGAAGATGTGTTATTGCCTAACATGACTTTGCAGCCTAACAGAAATGAGTAGAGAGAATGCTGAGATCAAACGTTTCCTATTCTGCACATTTACAAATTCCATTTGCACCCTCATTTGGGAGAACACTGCAGTAAGTTCAAAAATAAGCACATTTTTTAGCATTCTTTCTGCATTTTTGCATCAGGATCTGATGCAAAATAGTGAAATAGATACCTCATCTGCATCATTTGCTGCCTCACACACTCTTCAGAGTACCTCTTGGTATGTGCTAGACTTGTTCAGAGTCTAGTACTAGATTTTATCCTTACTTCAAACTTCTTGCTCAGTAGATCTTTCAATTGTATGAGGAATGCAAATCTATAGGGTCCTTTAAAGCTTTAAAAGCATTTTAAATTTAAAAAATATTTAAGAAAAATTAGAAGTGTGAAAAAGGATTGATTTGCATCTGTAAGGTATACCATATTTTGCCATTATAATATTTCTGGAAATTGTTTTCTTGCCTTTGAAATAACTGTAAGACCAAGCCAACCTTTACACCCCCATTGTATTTAAGAAGGAGCAGACACAATCCCATTGAAATGAAAACAACTTAATCGAATTGCTTTGACATTATTTTTAATTTTGCTGTCTCTGGGGCAAGCTCTTCATTCCTGTCGTTGACTTTTCTAGGTGTTTCGCTTGCTTAAGTCCCACTTTCCCAATCCCAGCCTATCAAGTAAAACACTAAGTACCTCTTTTATGAACGTGGATGATCTTGAAAAACTGCTTAGTAACTTGCTACAGTGGATTATATCAGTATGCAATAGAAGTGTAGCAAGTATTTTATGTGCCTGTTGACATACAAATCCATATTTGCACATGCAGTTGAAAACTGCTAAACAAAACAGTAAAACAGAAAAATATGTTTCAATTGTTGGTACAATTTCTTGTAAGGCTGGAATCTTACTCTGTTGTTCTCAGAAATAACTGATATTTCAGTCTGATTGTAAAAGCACATAACAATGAAAACATTTCTAAAACAACTACTCTGACCGAGAATCTGCCTGTTTACGAAGAATCGTGTAATTTTGCCTGAGAAGCTTTTCTAGCTGTTTGTTAGGTTTGGATTTTCGAAACTACATATTGAGTAACCGTGCAGTAGCTTTAAATAGCGTCTATAAGAAGTGGCAATAGAAGAAACATTTTCACTGCTTTCACAGACAGCAGTACTGCTTATGCTGCAGAATGTACTGGGAGGGGTTTTGTTACTTCTGCTGAATTACAGTACAAAATTCTAGGCAGTCAAAGAGCCCAAATTTTGATCTGGACCACACTGAATAATGATTCCCCATATAACCTACTGGTTTAATCACACTGACACAGGCTGGGTGAAATATTTCTGAATTGGGGGAGGCGGGGGGGGCGGGGAACCCAACGAAAACACGCGAACATGCGAAAAGGCCATCATTACCATTCTTGACAATTGATCTTAATACCTTCTTTTACAAGTGGGCTAACTTGATGTTAAAGTTGCTGCAGCCTCTGTTGCCCACAAGGTGGCAGCACTAGAACGATGAATGAGCAAGAAGCTTGCGAGTCCATCTCGCCAAAATTCGGAAAGGCTGCCTGGTTTATTTACTTTTTAGTCTTCGGGAATCTGCAGCTCAGAGTCAAAGGGAGAGCTTCTTAAACACGAAAAGTGGGTGCAAACAGCAATTAAAATATGAAAATCTGTATTTTAATTTAACAGACCTGTCTCCGGCTGAAAAAGCACATCAGGGCACTTGAAGCAATCCACAAAACTAAATGCTGTGTATATAAATATATTTGTGTAAGTGTATACGTGTGCGTGCATCGAATTCAGTAGAAATCCCGTCGTCTTGTTGTATATAGCAAAAATCTTGTAACTGAGTCAGAGTTTCTTTCTGCTTGCCCTTAACTCTCCTGGTTTCACCACTTTTCCTCGTGCTTTTTGCTACATTTATCATCATTGTCCAAAAAAAGTTCCTGCAATGAAGGAGGAATCCCTTTGCCAGCACACAGTAACTGCTGGGGGGAGGTGACCTCCTGCCCTGCATTCCCTCTGTCCTACCTGAATAATTGTGTAACCCACCTCCTAGTGTAAATATGTATGTGTAGAGGAATGATTTGGGTTGGGTTAGGTGTGCACTTCCAAGGCAAATCTCCAAGTTGTCCCAGCTTGGCAAGCTTTGCTTCACCCCATGGAGCAGGCTTGGGGCACACGAGTTGCCCTTTGGGAAGATCTGTTGCAGAAGCACACCCAAGGCACTGCAGCCGCAAATGGGCACACAGCCCCTGCGATGAGGCTGCAGCTGGTCAAAAGTTAACCTGGGGCACAGCATGGATGTCATGGCCCCAGCACCAACTGCTTTGCCTACAGATGCACGCCTGTTGGTGCCCACTGCTTGCTAAGGTACACATAGCCTTAGTGGCCTAGATAAAAAGTTAAAATCGAAGGGAAATTTTTTAGAAGCTCACAAGTGCTAATACAGAACAGGGACAGAAATGATGGAAGAACACAACACATCACCTAGATGAAGGGTTTTTTTTTTCATGTGAAATTGCAGACGTCCTAGGGCCCTACATTAGGCAATATTTATTGGAGGGATCGATCTGTGGAGTTCAGGAAGGGGCACTCTGCCATTTGCAGGTGGAAATTGTAAAACTCTTTAAAATACTTTAATATGCTCTGAAATTGCATCTTAATAGGAAAGCTGAAAAAACCACCAATTTTTCATTAAATAGAAGAAAATACATTGGGTGATGTGGACTGCATGTGTACACACACATACACACGCACTCTTACATTTTTTATGACTATTCATATATTTTTCCTCTTTGGAGTATAGCCAGGCACTCCCAGAGTGATTTCTTTGTGAAGGAATTGGGCAGCACTGTGGAATTACATCTAATTAGCCTCAAGCATTTATTCCTATTGTTGACAACAGAACATACACGAACTCTTTTGAGCTGTTAACTCTCATCTCTTACATCGAGGAAACTGAAACATGTACCTTGGCCTAAAAAATTAACATAGCTTGCAGAAATGTATGATAACATCCTTGAGCTTCCTGGTGAGACGAAGACAAACACAAAGAAGCACTTTTTTTTTTTTTTTTTTTTTTTTTTTAAATGCCATGGCATCTGTGACCATTTGTACTTATCTGAAATTGCAGCTCTGGATCCTATCAACACACTAAATAAATAAACAGATGGTTGTGTGTGTTTAGTTGAAGTAATGAAGCCAGGTTTCCTATCAGGTTATATCTTGTAGTTCAATTCCCTCACATCTAATAAAATGCAAGCTCTGCTTTAGCTTTTCCTGTCCTTGCAAAATGCTTTTCTCCTGTGTGGATTCTCAGTTGTGTAAGAAGGGGTGATAATTCAGGGCTTTCTCCTTTAAAAGACCAACTAATTAAAAGAAACTTGTCAGAAGTTAATTCCTCTGTTGAATTTGACCGAGACTGGCCAAAGATTAAAAAATCCTGGAGAGGATGCAGATGTACAGTTATACTTGCACACACACAGACATGAAGACAGTGTGGCTACAATAGCTATTCTCTTCTGGGAACTACACTAAGCAGTTTATCTTTATTTGAAGAAAACAGAAGAGATCAGTGTACTATTACTCATCTCCTTTTAACTCAAATTCATTAATTTTTTATTAAGGAAACTGGACAATTGTTCAGGGCAAGAGCAGCAGAGAATATTGACAAGTGTGACAGTGAATGCTTCCCCTCCCTATGAGGTAAGATATAATTTTGTTTATTTTTATAGCAAAAGATTCAGGAGAATTCAGTACAACTTGACAGAACAGTAGGATTTCTGGCAGGCTGTTTGCAAGTCTGGTCAAAGGTATTTAAGCTTTCACAATATTTGGTGATTTATTAACTAGGTTTGATTATACACTTACAAGATAACTGTTGAAGTAATAAGTATGAAGTGTTACTAATACATTAAAAGTTTCTGTGTTCGCTACAAGCAGTAGATTAACCTGTAGTTGAGGGGGGATTTCAGGAAGAACAATATACCACAAAAGAAAATTTACAGAAGAATTACAGCTGAAGAATTTTATGTCAATTGTAAAATAGCAATGCCTTCCATACAAAAATGAAAATGCCAGTAAATTAAGCTACATCTTGGATGGAAATAGCATGTGTTCATTACTTACAATGTAGTGGTTCGCTTGCCCATTGAACACAATTGCTCAATAATAAACTAACTTTTCTAATATGACACAAAAATACTGTCCAAGATCGGAATTTCCCAGAAGATCAGTTACACTACTGGTTTTACACAAATGGTGCTGTAAGAAGGCTGGTGCCCTATGCAGGCCTATAGGTGTTGCAGCTCTGGTGTGCTGAGCTCATCCTGGAACATCTGCCTGGGGCCAGGGGTGGAGGGAGGCAGGGTGTTTACAGAGTCTCACCACCCCAGAGCTGCTGACCTTCATGAAACTTGTTGGAACTTCAGTATCTTGACATTTTTCTTCTATCAAAATTGGCTGAAATTAAGCTACAGGTTCAGGAGCTATTACTGGGTGGAGAAAGTGTCATGGTACTGCCTGACAGGACAGCACACAGACAACCTGGGGGCATAAGCTTTGTCTCCTTAGGAACTGAGGCTAAAAATACACACACAATAAAATACTAAAAATATATGGGGCTAACCATTTTATAACAGATGGTGATCTGGACCTGAATGTTTTTCAGGACTTCAGGTACAAAGTTTCTTTTGAATTCAGAAAAAATTCCACATGCAGAAGAACAGCACTTTTCTAAAAACAGTTCCTTTCAGGTTATTAGAACGTATGTCAGATTTAGGCCAATTTGTGCCAAATCTAGGTAAATTTGTGTTTAGTTCTCCAGCTTGGAAAGCTGTTGCGTTCTGACAAGTTTCTACACGCATGCAATAACTTTTATGCTTCCGTGCTGCTCTGCCTGGGTAAAATGGTCACAGGCGAAAAGAAAATAAGGAGTTTGGGACCAGACAGGTGACCTGGTTTTCACAGATGCTATGCATCCAGGCAATTGCAGAGAGCACTTCTCCAGGGCCATTATTTTTGAAAAGAGCCAACTTGTCTAAGGCCTGCAGTCTGAGGCAGCCACTTTGGAAAACTCGCTTCAGTTTTTGCACCCATTATCTTTTGGTTCAACTTTGTGCTGTGTTTGCCCTCCGATTCATTCTCTTTTTAAAATCCTTTCCTCTTTGAACTGGCTTATAGAAAGATTTTTGGCAGACGGTACTGAGAAAATAAAAATAAAAGGTTCTGCAACAAATTTTTATTACTGTTCCTGAATATTTGAAATTCCATCAGCACGGAGATTCACGTAGTCCTGTTCCATTTTAAAACACTGATGGATTATGTAATTTAAAACAATCACTTACAGTGAAATTTGTTTTTTAAAAAAATTTTAGTAAAGTTTCCATAAAATTGAAGAGATTACCATCCTCAGATTAGAAATCTCAAGTTACAAACATATGAACAGTTTACACTTTTTTTTGTAACTAGGAAAACTGTAGAATACTGAAACGGTATTAATTTTTCCATCTTAACAAATTTCTACCTTTCTCTTGGGTTGTAGTTTGGGCTCACATAAAGGCTAGTTTCATCATCAGTTTCTTAGTGGAGAATTAGCAGCTGTAGTTATTGTAAAGGAAGTCTTTGTTTGAAGATAAACAGACATGAGACTGATTTACATTTGCTAATTTGTAGTAAGACTGAAAATTCTTGAGTTCTTGGTACCTACTTAAGGTACTTTTTTTTATTAACAGCAACTTGTTCACTCTTTAAAGTTAATTACTATGTTTTTTCAAGAACTACATTGTGTTCCCTTGTTTCTGCATGATACGCCTGAGAGCTGTATCTATTATATGTCACTGTTGAAGAGCAGTTTCTTTCATTGCACAGATATAGAGGTTTCCTTAATGGTTTCCTTGAGACCTCACACAGAACTTGAGTTCTACGCTTTTAAATTCTGGCAGGATGTTGTGCATGTGCACCATCTAGAAGCCTTCAGGAAGACGAATGGCCACGGCAGGTTGTTTGTGATGACACTTCTTCCATTCTAGGCCAGAAACAGGAGGCACAGGAGGCAGATCCAGAAATAAATAGTCATAAAGTAGAAAGAAGGGCCTTGTGATAAAGATGACGTCTCAGATGGGATGCAGGAGCAGTATCTCCCACACCCTCTTACACCCACATTGCTCCATTACTTTGGGCAATCTATAGCGGACTTTGGTGAAATCGGCTTTGGGCCCTCAGATGGCTAAAATTGCAATGAAGCTTTTGCACCAGGCCTGCTCCTCTACCTGGCACCTGGGCGGGGGTTCTCCTCCATTTTACAGTTTCAGGTCTCCACTAACGCGGTGGAAATACTGCTTCTCTAGGGCCTACAAGTAGCAAAGGTTAAGCCAGTGAAAACCAGTAGCCAACAGACTGGAGAGAGACGTACAAACGGGTGAACTTGCGCTTGATCGCCGTACTCGAGCAGTGTCGGAAGCAGGTGCAGAACCGCCCGGCGGCATTCCCGGAGCTGCGGTCCAACCGCAGGCCCCAGCCCCAGCAGGGCCTGACGCCCGCCCGCTCTGTTGCTGCCAGGGCCACGGGGCGGGCCCGGCCCGGCCC
>VZSC01011108.1:588795-622806 GCA_013398225.1 Steatornis caripensis | reverse complement strand
CGAGACAGCCCTCCGGGCGGCGCGGGCTGCGCCGCGGCCTGGCGGCTGGGTTTCCGCCGTTCCGCAGGTGCGGAAAATCCCATTGTGTGAGTTTCTAGCATTAAAACAACAAACATCCCAAGATGCGGAGAAGGTTAGAAGTGAAGGCTGCGGTCCCGCGCTCGTGCAGATGCAGAAGCGTGTGCCGCTCGTTCCCCCCTCAGCCCCTGCCACTACGGTCTTGTTTTTGCTGTCGTTGCACACAGGCTGTCATGGCAGAATCAGCTGGAGTTGTATTGTAACTTTGCATGTGCAGCATGCGCCGGTTATTCTAGCCTTACACTTTCGTGACTTAAAAGCAAAGTAAGTAGTTTGGGTAGAGCAGGAAAAAAGGTCTTTAACTCCGACTGTTATTGTTGTCTTGCAATTTTAGGTGAGTGCAGAAATGTCTCGCTTCGAAAATAAAGGATTGATACTTGGCATCATGGCAGGGACTGCTGGAATAAGCCTGATGCTGATTTGGTACCGTAAGATCCGAAAACGTGGTGCAGCTGTGCGTATACCTGCGTTCCTAGATTTAGGTAACAGGCTTAATTCTGTGGGCTTGCCAAATGAAGCTTCTCATGAGCAAGTAGTGATGGTTTTACATGGAAGGCAACTGCAGATACTAGAAAAATTGAATGGCTTGCTACTAAGTGTGGACGAACTGAAGAGAGAGGTGACATTTCTGAAAGAAGCTATTCCAAAGCTTGAAGAGCTTGTTCGAAATGAGCTTCAGGGGAAGGGGGATGTTCAGAGAGTTAGTCCATCACACAGAGCAACAAAGCGGAGAAAAGTTGAGACGGCTGCTGGTGCAACAGAAACTACCAGCTCTGAGGAGGCGGAAAGTGAAGGAGGGTGAGTCAATAATATTTTGTATATGCTACAGTACACATACAGTGCAAATTGCATCACTACCTATGTGAAATTTTGTATTGTAAACAGGAGCCCTTTTCAAGTTTTATGTGTATTTTATATTCCTCTATATTCAGGGAAAGGAAAAAAACAAACAAAATTCAGATTGGTAGTTTTTAGGTCAGAGAAAACTCCAGGTAACCATCTCTGAATCTGCACTACAGCTGAATTTGGCTGAACACCAAGCATAACAGACATTTTTAAGGGTGCATTTGGTAACAATCTGATGCAGTATTGCTACATAGCTATGCAATGAGAGGCAAAGTTCAGAATCATGGTGTGATTTCAAAAGTGTGGAAGGTAGTCTTGTTTTGTGTTTCTGGCAGAGTTTGTTGAAAGTGTACAAGTGCTCTTGTGCTTTTTGTGATAATTGTCTTCTGTGGGCCTTAAAGATGAGTTATTACAGTGTTCTGCCTAAATGTATTACATGCTATGACAGCTATGTCCGGATGCAATGTGTGTACAAATGGCAATATGTTTATGTATATTTGCTGTTGTATACACTTTCCGGTGCTTAAAAAGTAATCATGAGGGATTTGGGGTACTGACTCAGTAAGGTAGAAAGTTCCTAGTTTTGATCACATCTTGTAGTCTTGTTGTGGTTAATGGGATCTTTTCTACACATGAGTTGAAGAACATGCTGAAGGATCAGATGTACCTGGAGGCCAGGAGAAGGACTATATTTTTATCTTTTCATATGTTACCTAATATACCTTCTAGTAGTAATGTAAAGGTGATGATGAAATTACTCTCCTGTAATTGCAACTTTGTTTCGATATAATCAAACTAGGTACTCACATGCAATTTAGTAAGAGTATGTTTATAGCAACTGAGTTTTTTGAACTATCTCTTCAGTGTGTTATACATACCTGCGTAGGCAGCATTATGCCTGTAAATTGCCTATGTTAAGTCACTTTTTTTCTTCAAGGACTTACTAATTAACTGCAATATTCTGAAGATAGCAACAGACCACATCTATGTTTTAGGAGTTCCTCCAAATTTATTTTCAGTTCCTGTGGGCAGAATTTCTTGTTGTGTTACATCTCAGCCCACGTGCTTTACAAGTCTTATATTTTGATACTGTATTTTGAGACCTGTCAGTTCTGTTATGAACCAGTTATTTAGGTGTTCAGTATTGGCAGGGGTATTCAAAGACGTTCCTCCTTCGTATGCTGTAGAAACATTTCACTACTATTAGTTGCTCAGATTATTTTATCCATTAGTTGGTTTGCAGAGGCGTTTTATCTTACGCATGAAATATTTGGAGATGTAGATCAGGCTAAAGGACCAGTTTATGAATAATCAGGTTCACAGATGCAGTATAGCAGTTACGGCACACCTAGCATTTGAGAAGATCCTGTTTTCTGGTCAGGAGAGATGCGCTGCTGTTTGGGAACTAGCCAAGGAAACTTGNATTTGGAGATGTAGATCAGGCTAAAGGACCAGTTTATGAATAATCAGGTTCACAGATGCAGTATAGCAGTTACGGCACACCTAGCATTTGAGAAGATCCTGTTTTCTGGTCAGGAGAGATGCGCTGCTGTTTGGGAACTAGCCAAGTAAACTTGTCTGTTCAGGTTCTTCTGCGTGACGAAGAAGCTGATGAGATGATCCAATACAAGTGTTTGTAGTGTGTATGAGCTTTGAATGTGTCCTTCAGAGAGGCCTTCTCTGACAAGTATCTGTATACAGTCAGAAGGAAGGAAGATAATTCAAGGTTATAGATAGTGTTAGTCATTTGGGCATGTGCTTTTCCAATGCTATATTTTAATCCCTTGAAAAGAGGGTTTTTTCCTACTAGGACCTTCTACTTGATGTGCTTGTTTTGCGTATCTTATCTGAATTTAAGATCATTTTATTTCATTTAAGTGATTTTATTTTTGTTTTTTTTTCTTCCTCTTGCAAATGGAAATAGTTGTTAATCCTAATGTGTGTACAGTTGCAGTGTCTAGCTTTTTCTGAGGTCTTGTGTGACTTCAATGGCAGTGGTGCATGCTTTGTGAGAGTTTGCCATGAGAGACAGTAACAACACACTTGTTTTTTTTCCAGTTAATGTGCATCACCACTTCATGCACTGTAGCTATAACACCACGTGCATTGTTTTGTACTGTTCTATGGTGAATTCCTCACACAATAATGCATTTGGTTGCTAGTTTGTGCACTAGATAAATAATTCTTTCTCTTTGTTACATATTAAACATTTTTCCACTTTCTGTATTCTATCTAAAGTACATACAACGTGTTTCACTGCGTCAGCAGCATTTTCATTATCTAGAAGATAGGATTTTGCTTGTCTTAAGCACTTCTGGTTTTAACTGGCAGATGGGTACGTGCTTGGAACTGACAGATGAAGTAATCTTGAGAGTTTTGTGGACTTGTGCTGGATGACTATATTGGTTTCAGATTTGTAAACTTCTTGCAGAAAAGCTTTTATTACTACTTGTTTTTTCCATAAAATATTTGAAGGTGGCAGTCTCTGCTGTGGTAATCACTGCTTTGATCTACTCTGGTTATATTCTCAATGTCACTGCTGGTATTCAACACCTTGGGAAGAAAAGCTTTCGATTTTGCCTTTCAAAAATAATATATTTATTTCTTAAAATGAGGTATGTTTTTACATAATGACAGGTAGCCTGAATGGAAGGTACCCTGAATGAATGGGACATTGGCTGAATGCTAAAGAGCCTATGGTTTCTAGTCTGTGCTTTCCTGTGTTCTATTCTTAATAGTTTGTTTCAATCATTTACTAGTGAAAACCTCAATCTTTAACATTTGAGAATGTGCAACAAGCACTCATTCATTTGCAAATACAATAAATTCTGTCTAGATGATCACCTGGGATGGAGAGTGTCACCTGATTCTCCTCTGTGATTTTAAAGCTGTTTCCTGCCTGGTACAGCAGTGATGAGCCATTGACATCAGTGTCATGTTTGGCACTGGTCTTCAGCTGGCCTGACATCCAAGCTTTTCAAATTACATTTGGCGTCAGTCACTAGAAGGAGTCTCCACAGTAAATCCTTTTCTTACAGAGGTTTTATTTATAATTTTTGCTTGACACAGTTTAAATATTGAGCAGGAAGAAACATTTCCCTTGCCTGCTTCTGAGGATCACTTCACTTATCATTGCGTTAATTTATTTTTGCTGCCCCTTTGTTTTCAATGCAACCCTCGGTTGACCTAAGAATCTGGTTTGCCAAACTTTTCCTCAAAGGCCACTTACCATTACTGATGGGCGTGCACTCTGCTGTGTCATACAGTGCAAATTTGATCCAGATCAGTCTGTGACATATAATCACCTTTCTATTAAATTAGCTGGAGTGGATGAGACTGTGTTTGTGTCACCTTGTGATTTTTTTAAGTTGGCAGGGAGACGACAGATGATATTTGATCTGACTAAAAGCTGAAGTATTGTGAGCAGATGATACCTGGTTAGGCTGTGTCTGCTGATTTGTAGACAAACCAACACAGTTTTTGAAGTGGCAGAGTAAGTTTATATCACAGTGGTGGTTTATACCATGTAGCTCAGATTTTTTTTAATGCAATACTAGGTGCCTGGATTTACTGAACAGTTTAACCACAGTGTGGTGAGTCTCCAGCACAGTTTGCATTTGTTCTTTGAACTTTGAACAGTCCTTTGTGATCCAACTGAGTCCTGTTGGTTCATTGTTGCTTCTAACATTCTTAGCACTGTTTTCCTCTTTTAGATAAAATCTATTGGTAATAAAGGTGAAAACAAGTTGGCACTAACAGTAGACATTTTTAAAGTGCTTCCATTTTCTCAAATACTGCTCAATGCGTTTATCACATGTAAATACTCACTTTTCTCTTTTTCATCTAGTAAAACCAGGAAAATACCAGGTAAAATTGCAGATGTCAGTGTTGTTATATGAAATATTTGTAAAGCAAACTGTGATGACTCTTCCTTGATTTTTGTTAATTTCCCTTTCGGATTAGTGTCATCAGCCCTCAGACTCTTGGAGTTTTTAAACTTAACCACTTCTGTTTGTGTTAGTACTGATTTTTTTTTTTATAGTATTGCACTTTGTAACATGCTTTTCTAGAATGAGTAGATGTACAAGCCTGCTACCTGCTTTGTTGAGGCCAATTATCAGGATCTTCTTATTGTAGTTTTATATTAAAAATATCTTTTACACTTAGTTTTTCCATAAGTAGCTGGAAGGACTTCCTGTCTTGTAATAAAACTGTCTTCAGTTCAGATTGGTAAAGTACAGCTTACCCAAGTTGTCAGGAAAAATCCTAGCTGTTTTTTTTTTTATTAGAAGCCTGTGTTGTCTTTTTAACATGTTATGTTTTCATGCTTAAAACATGTCAGCTTTGATAAGAATTGAATGGAGAGCTAGTAAGAAAATGAATGTCATCTGAAACAAAACCGAAAAACATTCTTTATGCCTAGTTTGCCAATATGGTTGAAGTAATATTTAATGTTTTGTACTTGATTAAATTGCCTTGCTGTCATTTTACCTCCATGAGTCCTCAGCAATGTGGGAGTTTGCCTGTGGTGCATGACTGGTGAGGTGGGAACTCATCACAAGTAAGTCATGAAGCCTTTGGCTGTCACCTTGGTGCTTTTCCTGTGGGAACTGCTGGGAGACAGCAATGTCAGCTCTGGAGAAGAGAGACAAGGAAGAGAAGACCCTCTGAAGACACTAAAAAGTTACTTTTCTGAGGAAAGAAAGGAAAAATTTAGAGGAATGCTGGTGCATCTGAGGGGTAACTAGCATGCCATGTCTTAAGCACTAGCAATTGTTTGCACTTACTTTGGTATCAGGACATCTAATTTCTGGCCTTGTCATGAAAAACTCTTAATTTCAAACCAAATTAGGAGAAGATTTTAAAGAAGGTTTCTCTTTCATTTGAGAATGGCGTTGTTCTCTATTGGTTGTGTAGAAACTCCTGCCCCTTAGTGTAGCTCAGTGTCTTCAAAGCTACATCAGCAGGCATAGGGCTGCATGGTTTGTTGCAGTCGCTAGGAATTACCCGCATTGCCTTACACTGAGAAAAGTTATTTACTGTTGTGTTTTTCACTTCCCACAGGGTGTTTCATAGGTATTGTTTTGCCTTCTTTAAAGCACACAGTCAGCAAATAAATTGAAATGTATGGCATTCTCATCAAGGTTTAAGATGGTCTGCTCCACATTTAAGTTCTTTGGGGATTCATAAGGCAGATAAATAGAGGAGGTAGGAGAGAATTTCCCAAGATAGTGGAGGTGAGAGGGAGTGGGGAAGAAATGACCCATCCTCTCTGTTGTTTCTCAGTGCGAATGTGGCCTGGAAATCATGTTTCTGTAGAAGTGAGTGGAAAGAAAGGCTTGATGCAGTATGGTCTGATCTTAAAAGATTATTCTTCCATGATATTTTATAATCAGCTCCTTATGGGTTCACGTAATCTTTTAGATAGTGACCTATGTCACACTTTTTTCATTTGAGTCTCAGTGAATATTCTCATATGACTTATCTGATGTCATATGAATTTCATGTTTGGCTGTGACAGTTTGATATGGTGCTGCTGGAAATCTCCGCTGGGCTTGTTTGGAGTGGCAGGGCTTGGCTGTCAGCCCAACCTTGACCTTTATATTTTTGCTGGGAGAGTAACATTTTCTAATAATCACTTTTGTCTGTTTTCTAACATTGGAGCAGTAGTGATCATAGAAGTTTTAGCACTTGTTTATGCAGTGAAGATAAAGACGACAATATTAACGCTGACTTCCAAACACTGATTCCTTACTTTCATATCTACTTGCTTAGGTAGCATTCGATGCAGCACCCAAATTCCTGTAACTAAGGAGTGTTACAGTTGCAGTATTGTATGGGATTTTGAAATTGCCTTCACTGCTTGGTTGTTGCTAATTTATATTATCTAGTGCCATTATTTTAGGTTGATAGTTGTAGAAACCTCAGTGCATTTATCTTTTAATTAGAGCGGAGGGTAAGGGTGTCAAAACCACGTGAGGAAAGGTACTTTCCAAACATACTTCACATCACACAATTATGTATTGGAGCTAAAGGACTGAAATCCCTTGCCCTTTTGGTCAAGTTAGTGCCCTTACAAATGCAACCTATATATCATGTAGCTCTGCTCCTGCTTCAAAATAACCATGGAAGAACATGGTGCTGTGTTTTTCAAGATGCTTCAGAAAACCAAAACAAAGGTTTGGTGATTTACAAATAAAGACTCTGCAGGATACAACATAGAATGTGTCGTCAACTTCAGCATCATCAAGATTATGTAGAACAAATCTGTAGGAATCCATGAAGTTTCCTGTCTCTGCTCCGTGTTTTTCAATTTGAACATGTACACATGGATTATGTATGTATTTTTTTATGAAAATGTATTTTTGACTCCTCTTTCCTGTGTTACCGGGTTAATTTTGCAGCAAAACTGCGATGCCACATCTAGCACTTCTGTAGCTTGATAAGCAGTTGTACTTGTTCATTTACGGGCTGTAAGTGTATCTGCTCTTGTTTTAGTTCTTCTCACTTCCGAAAGCAGCATACTGAAAACAGAATATTTAAAAGTCACAATTATTAACCTCCATTTATATTGTTAACATACTGTACTGGTCATATTTCTGGAAAAAAGATTTTATATATTTTGACTGTCATGGCCTACTTAAATTATTCAGTTTCTTAATGTGTATATAGTATATTTCATGCTTTTTCTGCTCATAGTTACCATTTAAAAAAATCTCTGAACCTGGCAGCTAATACTTTTACATTATTGTTTCTCATCAGAACAATATTTTCAAAAGTGGAAATGCAGAAGATTAAGCTTTACTGTCTATTTTTAGTACATAAGCAAAAAGCTACTTTTTAAAAATAATGCCATTCAGCTTCTCCAATGTGAAATTGGAGTGCCCTAATGCATGCTCAGCACTTTGGACAGTAAGGCCACCTGCTTATCTCTGCATGGTATTTATGGCTTTCGTAAATGTTTCTTTGTCCTTGACTGCTTTGTGCTGAGTACTTGTGCGCTAAGCATAATGAGTTAATATAGGCCCTTTCCCAGTTTCAGATAGTCTGCCCTTCAGAATCTTCAAAAGAAATAAGTAAAGGAATTGGTAACAGTGGTGTTATCGCTTATATTTAGATCTTAGAAGTGTTTAACAAAATATTGTATAAGTGATGCTTATAGCACTTATGTTTTGGTTAGTAAGCTCATTCCTATTTCAAAAAATAGGGAAATTGTGTAACACTGAACAGACCTCTGTAACACTGAATAGACCTCTTCAACTCTACCTCAGTCTTACAGTGTACAGAGTACACATTAATGATTTAAAGTGTTCAGCATTTGAAACACAGGGAAACACATGTGTTTCTAATATGTATCTGCATTTTTTTAATGCAGTATTAGGCAGCAGGACAGTGTAATTACTGGCCTGTAATGTTTAAAATATGATTGTGCTGTCCCTTTGAAGACAAAAGGTTTTGTAATAATAATGATAATAATAATAAGCTTGATACCATGAATAAAAACTCCTTTAAGGTTGGACAGCTGGAAGAAATTGTGCTCTGAATTTTTTGCATTTCAATTTAACAATGCTGTACCAATACTTTTAGAAGAGAGAGTTATTATTTTCTGTGATTTTAGTTATCTTACAGCTCATACTGATTCTGAAGGAGACTCCGAGGAAGAAAAGGGGTGTGTGAAATCACCCGATGCCATTGTGAAATCAGAAGAAGAGTTATTTAATCTTTTACAGCAGGTGGACAGTTTGCACAAGGGTTCAGAGGATGATAAAAAGGAGAGCTTCCGACTGCTGCTTGAGAAAGATGACAAGGTATTTATGGGGAAACTTAATAGTATGTTGATATTAACTTACATTTTGCACTGCTTTTGAGAACTTCTTCAATACAAGCATTAAAATGCATACAGGAATGGAAGATCGAAATTTCATGCGTATTTTTAAAATACAGTGAAAAAGAAATACTTCTGTCAATATTCATATTGGGTGGGCATAAAAGTTTTATGATTTTATATCTCAGGCAGGCTCAGTAACTTTGAGGCTCTGTTTGATGTATGTATCCTTGTATGCGACAAAGAAAGATCATGGGCTTTTTTCTGCGTAAATGATACTTACTTTTGCTGTTTTTAGAATGGTCTATGTGAGAAAGTCTTGTGGAATTAAGTAGTAACCAGACCAAGTGTTCTCAAGAAATCAAACTATGAGCCTGTGGTCTGCTTTTACCTTTCTGATATACTTCACATGAATTTTTCCTTTGACTTTACTGTGCACATACGTAACTCCAGATAAAATTTCAAAGTGATTTGATGTGCAGTGCTTAATTCAGTATATCAATTTCTTCTGATTTGGCAAACTTTAGTTCTGATTGTATTTTCATTTACGTATTGAAATACTCAGGAAAGTAGATGAGATAGTAGTTGTGAGTGAGTGTGGTAACTTGCTCTGATAACCTGCTTTAAGCATTATGAAAGGAACTGTTTAAATCGTATTGTAATCAGTTTAATTACCCAGCTGTCCTTTACTTTCAGTATCAAAACTGCGTGGACTTTCTTTGGAGACTTGCACGTGCTTATGGAGATCTGTTTGAGATGACTACTGATGCTGAGGAGAAGAGGAAATATGTTACTGATGGTAAGCAGAGGAAAATTGTTCATGTAGAATGCCCTCTGAATGTAGTGGAACATGCTTTGAGCTTTGGTTAAGTTTTCCAATCCAAGGAATTTCCAATACAACAAATGGGAGCATTTGCACTGTAATAATGTTTTGTGCAATAAGCTGCCCATTTTTTCCTCACTGGAGAGATCCAAAACTGGTGAAGGAGAAGCATTATGGGTCCTAACTGAAGGCTGTTGACTCTGGAGAGTGCCTTAAAATCCTGTATTTTGTTGAGAATCAGACGGATATAGAACGTGATAAAAGATAGATGCTATCAGTACAGTTTCTTAATTACATCTTTGGGAGAGTGAGAGGAATAAATAAATGCCAAGGCAAAGTCAAGGTTTGTATTTTCTGCGTTCCTGTGGCAAAGGAGTGCTCCTGTGTATCAGCAGCCTCTGTTGTGATGATGAAACTTTGCGAATTTGGAAAAACTGTTAACCAGAAACAGAAGTCGTGTGTGACAATTGATGTTGCTTCCAGGTGTCTCTCTCCATGTGTCCTGTTTGACAGCTTAATCTCAACAAGGTTCTGATTTTCTTCGTCACAGAACTTTTTCTTTGTTGCTTTTAAAAACATTGCCCTTTCTTTCACTGTCTGGATGCATATTCGCTAGAGGTACAGTTTACATTTCCCTTTTTGTTTTGGGCCTCCTCCTCTTTATTACAATAAAATCTTCATCTTTTCTACCTGTGTCACTCTTCTCAGGTTAACACGCTGTTCTTAGAATAATCCTTTTTGCCTGTATTTGGGAATACTTCTCTCTCTTTTGTCTCTCTGTTGCCTCTCCCTTTTTTGCTCTACCAAATTCAGGTTTTCTAAGTGTATTGCAAGTTCAGGTTATTTTGTCTTTTGCGACTCTTTTCCTGTTTTCTGCTTTTTGTTCGGTCAGCAGTAACATCATCACTGACAAAGCAGTTTTGGCTGCCCTTTGTCATCTTTAAAGGCAGTGTCATGCCTTTGTGCTGTCATTACATACTTCATAGCCAACCTCAGCTTGTCCAGTGTCCTTGTCCCTACACTTTTGTCATCTAAATACTCATGAAGACTTGCACTGTCTTAGCTACTTAATTGATACTGTCTTTGCCTTAGTAGCAACTTGGCTTCTTTGTATGCAAATCACAGAGTGCTGTGAGGATTATAACACAAACTAAATTACAACAGTAAACTCTGTTGTTGGATCCTTTGCTTTTACTGGTGACTACATGTAGCCTCCGCTGATGAAAGATAATGACATAGCAAAAGACAGTGAGAGATAAAGAATGATGGAATGAAATTGGGTCTTAGGTGTTGAGTAACCAGCCTAGTTTGGCTCATTCTCATGAAGTGGGTGGCGGCAGCCTTTTTCATCTCAGCTTTTGGAAGTGATGCAGAGGGATTGAGACTGCGGGGGAGCTGGCAGTAGTTTCATGTTTTTTTTCATTCCACTGGGTTGGAGGACTGTATGCTGTTCTTTGTTTCTACGAAGTTAACTTGCAATACAGAAATGTCAGTGTGCGTTAATTGGTTGCAGCTGAGACTTTGCAAACAGCAGGCATCTCATCTGAACTTCTTACCGGGAGTGTGGTTTTGATCAAATCGCCTACTGTCATCTTTATTGAGTTAAAAGTGGAACTTAATGGAAGTCTTTGTGCTGGAAAGGAACTTCAACTAGTTCATTCCTGTACCCAAGGCAGGAAACAGCTTTCCTGGGTCTTCCGACAGGTGCTTCTCTAAACTGCTTTTAAGGGTCTTCAGTCTTACAGACAACAGTCCATTAGCAGTCCAGTCCAATTCTTCCCCGATTTAGCTGCATCTGAATTGGATTTTAAGGCAAAATACTAGAATTGCACACATATATAAATATATATGCACATAATTTTATATATGTGTATGGGTGTGTAAATGATGTAAAGTTGGGATGTTACATTGTCCATCTAAATGTTTACAAGAGCAGGAAGCATTTTTTTCTTTGCAGTTAGAGTATATCAAGTTGCTTTATTCTTGGGAGTTGCCTAAAATATGGAAGAGTACAACAAATCCTGTAATATATTGCATTCCATTTACAGGAAAGATTAAAGCTGAAAAGGCTGTTCAGCTGGATGCCAGGAGTGCTGAGAGTCACCAGTGGTAAGTTTGAGAAAGTGTGCATTTTTGCAAACCTATATGTATTTATCAAATCCAACAAAAGAACACAGTCTTTGGCTCTAAATAGTGCCCACAGCAAGTTGCATTTATCATGCTGCAGTTTGACATCAATTTCATCAATTATTCATTAATATCTTTTCATAGTTTTATGGAACTCAGTTATTATCAGTTGCAGCTAAGAACTACATTGAAGTATTCTGTGAAGCATTTTCTGTAGCGTGTGGAACAACTCAATAACCATACTTAGTACGTACCGTGAAATGTAGGAGGGAGTATTTGCTTAAACCAGTATATTGTTGCTCAGAGAAGCCATAGTTTTCCACTTACCTTCTCTTTCAACACTTCACAAAATAATGTCATTTGACCTCATATTTTGTCCTTTCTTTTACTTGTAATAATCTAAATTCGAATAATTAGAAATAGACAATGAGAGGACTATGGAAGTTTCAATTAACTTCTCAATTTTTGTTTTATCATATCATTTTCCCCCAAGCTTGGCACGTGGATTAATTTTGTAGACCTTGCCAGGACTAACAAACTCTTGGCAAATGTAAATATTTTTTATCAAATCAACATTATCAGGTAAAAGATAATTCTGCTGCGTTCTAGCTGATAGTTCCTCACTTTACTATTTTACTAATCGATTTTACTGAGCTCATGATTTCTAATATTGTTAGCTTTTCCTTTACCTTTTTATTTCTGTGTTCTTTGTTAATATTGTTACACATATAGGGTGGGATTTCTCTTAACTTTTACATGTCTAAACCAAATCCTTTTATCCCAGGCTCCCTTCACAATCCAAAAAGAAGTAGTCACTTCTGGAGTGCAGTTCATCTGAGTCCATTTTGCCCATCTGCATTAGGGTGAGATGAATTTCTCCTGAGGCTCAGTTGACAACATTTCAATTTTCAATAAAGGGAGCACATGTCAGCTAGCTCAGGTTTAGATACTTGATTAGACACAGATGTTTCCATTTAATTAGGTGACTCTCTGGCTTGGTCTCTCTCTCCTAAACTTCAAAGATGGCTATGTTATTTTTCCGCACTGTGTTTCTGTGAGCATTGCCATATTTCTGTGGTTATTTTTTTCCTTCTAACAACTAGTGATCCAACAAGCACCCGCTTTGTAACAATGGGGTACCGGAAGTGGTGTGGTGTGGAAATCTTGACTAAGCTTCACCATCACAGACAGATTTGCATTTACTTTTTCGCACGTCTTGAAAGTAATGATTACTGGCCTGGAGGTGAAGCCTAGTCCCCAGGCGGCAATGATGTGGCATTTTAAGATAAGAGCCTTTGCTTTTGGCCTTACCCAGCTGCTTGTTAATTCCTATCAGGTGGAGGTTGCCACTGTGGCAGCAAAACTAACAGAAGAGGATCATCTGAACTTCACTCCTCAGTGCAAGGTGATTTGAAGCCCATAGCTTGAACACCTGCTGAAAACAATTTACAGCCATTTCTGCTGTTTGCCTGACCACAGCCATGGTCCCTTCTTCAGGGTGATGCTGGTGTACCCCTCTCAGCTAGAGCTATGTGTATAAACAGCCACAAGATCACATGCAAACACAAGTCCTGCCCCTTCCTCCCAGCCCGTGAGACTGACAAAATCTCCTAGTATAAATACAACTTAACTGGTAGAAACTATGCTGATAAAAAGTTTACGTGTTGTTCCGGGAGATGTAGGTGGTCTGCTGAACTTCAGTTGTGAGATACTGTACTGGCAGGCACACTTAGCAAGGGAAGAATTACGAGTGTAAGGAGATGTGTTCCAGAGGTTAGCTCAGAAAGCCTGTTTGAGAGGTTTAAGTGGAAAATCTTAAGTTTTGTAAGCTACTGCTTCTTGTAACAAGCAATGGATTACTGTAGGGTTTACAGTTTTCATCTTTTTTGTATCTGAGTTGCAAGTGAACATGGGGATTTTTATCAGTTACTGTTGAACTCGTGGCTTTCTAGTGGTGTAGATGGACACCACAGATTTGAATACTTTGGTATAATTTTTCTTTCTGACTATTTTATCTGCTTGTCTTTCTTTTCTGAAGTGTTTCTGACTTGTTGCAGAATTTTTACAGTGTGGTGCCCCATAGGCTCTGAATACTGGGCAGAATGGACCTCCATGCTCCAGACAGACATTTCTATGCTTTTATCTCGCCTGCCAACTGTTGTTCAGTCTGTGGTCCCAGCAGATCATCTTCTGCTGTGCTGCTGCTTAACCAGATGGACTTGGTTTATAACCATACATTTGTTTGTTTTTTCCTTTGTAGAGTGCTTACTCGCATTTCATTGATTTCAGATCATTTCTCAGGTTTATTGAGGACATTTAGGTTTGTAAATGCTTGAATCCCATCCTAGTTTTCAACTTAATTTGTAAAGTGTTTTGTTGTGTTGTGGGTTTTTTGAAATCATTGACTTCATTAATTAAATTACTGGAAGATAATGGACCCAGCAAAAAACTTTGTGGAACTCCTATAGTGGTGCTCAGGTTCACATGAACCTGGTTCTGCAACTGTTTCTACAGGTGATTTAATCTAAGTGATGTTCAAAGGCCACATAAAAGTCAAGCTCTATCCCATTTGTTGCATTCCTCTGATATTCCAGGCTTGTTTATCTTGTCAGAAAAGAAGAATATTTTTGTTTGATATTGTTTGTTCGTTACAAACTTGTGTTAGCTGTTTTATATGCTTCTGCACTTAGAGAATAATTTATCCTGGAACGTTTTCAGGTTGGGCTGGTTTGTCTGTAACCCTGTCCCCCTATTCCCCGTCCCCCTTTACCCCTTCCTTTTTTTTACATGTTAATCCCCATGAACAGGAAATGAGACTTCAGGGAATCTTCCCTGTAGAAACTGTGATCTCAAAGTTGTATGCAAACAGAATTTTGCCTAAAATCATAAACAGATAAGACTGTGTGTGAACAGAAAACAGTACAATACAGTTAAGGCATTAAGAAATAATAAGTGAAAGTAATATGTGTGAAATCCATAGTTTAAAAAGATAATAAGAGAGAAAACAAAACTTGAAAGAAAAAATAGAACAAATATTTATACAAAAATAGGATCATTAGCAGGTGGTCACTTAAAGAAGAATGGTGTACCAGTTTTACCTAAGTTCAGAGATGAAGGGCAGTACCCAACTCCAGATTAACACCTAAATGTACTGTCTCCATTATATGTGTCTACGTGTGAGCGAGAGACCTGTCCTCCACTTAAAGAGGATGGAGTTTAATAGCCAACATGTGCCATTTGACCGTGCCAGGATATTTGCATGGCATGGCAGATATCACACAGGACCTTTGGGCATCTGTACCCTTCCAGACCGGCAGCTGGAAGTGGTGGGAAACCCTAAGGCATCTCCAGTGGCAGTAGGCACCTGTTTCCACGCAGGGATCCTGTGAATTGAACGGGATCTCCACTGACTGTAACAGGAGATGATACACAGATCAGAAGCCCAGCGTGAATGCAAGCTAGGTGTGAAAGCAATGCTGTCTCAGACCAAAATCCCTCCTTTTCATCTCACCACCAACATAAAATTTTCTTAAGCTGTATAAGGTAAATAATCTTAGCCTGTGTAAGATAAGCCCATCTGTTTGTTAGACAGTTTTCTCGTTTTTCATGTAAGGTTATTTCGTTTTGTATTAGCTACTGATGAGGAAGCTGGCTTTCTGACCTTGACTAAGGAAAGTTTTGGTTGATTTCTTGCTAATCAGTACTTTCTTATTTCTGAGGGGTTTTGATATTTCCTATCAGCACAACCGAGGTTTAACTCCTGTTTGGTATAGCTGCTTTCTATAATGTCCACTCATGCATTATTTCTAATGTTCTCTTAAGCTGTTTAATATATTATGGCTTACTAAATGAGTGAGGATTAAATGATAGGTCTGTTTTTCTCCTGGTCCTGTTCCTTGCTCTCTACTTACAGTTAACCCTTGGGGGGGTAGGGGGAATATAAGTGAAGAAGAAATTTAATTCAGCCTTGTTGCTTTCATCTTTTGTCATTATTTCCTCATTGCTAATTGTTCTATGCTTTCATTTATGTTTCTTTTCCTTCTGCTGTATTTATAGAACCTCTTCTTATTGCCTTGTATGTCTCTTGTGAGTTGCAATTCAGTTTGTATTTAGTATTTCTGACATATGTATCTCTTTAAATATGCCATCCAGTTCTGGTGTACATATATATATAACTTTAACACCCATCCAGTATCCCTGACTTAGCCATATGTTCATATTTTCACTTTTAGGATCAATTACTTTTAGATTTTTAAGTCAATAGAGAACACCTCACTGGAACTGAGTTAATCTTTAAAACCATTTCCTGCCTGTCCTCTGCATCAAAAGGAGTAATTTGCTGCTGTGCTTTTGAATATTGTTTCTTAATAATTCTTCTGTAGAACTTTTTGTAACATGGCCTTTTTTATGGTTTAGCTTTCTTCATTAGAAATATATACCATGCCTGTCAAGCAAGGATTAGGGCTATAAACCTCTTTGAAAGTTTCTTTCGGAATCTTATTTCTGATGCTTGAAAGCTCCATTTACCACATAAATATGTTTTTGTTGCACCCTGACTGACGTAACTGTTCCAGTAAAGCCCTAATATAGATGGAGCTATACTGTAAAAAAAATCCCTTTTCCAGAGCAGGGCTTTTCCTGTTTTGTGGAACTGCTATAAGGTGTCTGGAAAATAGAATGTATCTCTCATGAGCAAACTCTTGCTAATGTAGGCCTAGAGTTCAGCTGTCTTGCCTTACTTTTCATATTTATTTCAGTTAAGAACAAAAAAATGCCGTATTTCTTCTTAGTAGATCACCTATAATTTTAATAAAAATGTATCATAAAATGTATCAACAATAAAACTGGCCAACTTACTGATGAGAATACTGGCAAGTAACCAATATTCATCCTCAAATTAAATTTGATAAAATATATGCAGAAAGAACAGAGCAAAGTATCCTGAAGTAGTCAGTCGGTTTTGGTAATGAACTTTTGCAGCTGCAAATAATTTTTGTATCTGAATCCAGATTTTTGAAAACCTGTGATCACACTTAATATTGTATTTGCCAATGAGATCAAAAAACCTTCAGATTTTTTGAATGGTGACCTCTAAAAAAACTGAAGTAAATGGAAACGCTGGAAAGGAAAAACATAGCTGTAACCTTTTATTATTTGTATGACCGCCCTAAAGAGAGGCAGAATAAATATTCTAAGTGACTTGTTGCTTTGTTCAGCTGGTGTCAGTTATTCAAGCTGTGAAGGAACTCACATGCAAAAGTTGTCATCAGCCAGTTGCATGTCGTCTTGTTTTTCCCAAGCCTCAAACAAAATCTTTCTGTGGGTCAGTGATTTTGGAGTGATAGCTGTGAATCCTCACAGCTCGTCTTGGACCATGGAACAATTTTATTATCCAGATTTTAATTGGCAGCGCTATGTGAACAATTTGGTGCTATAGTTGCTTCAGATGGCACTGCTTTACAACTTTACAATTACAGAAAACACAATTACAGTAGAGGCATGTTCATAGTGCTTTTATTTGAAACTAAACAATCACTTTTAAGTTCTTCTGCAAAACAAGTGAGTTTTTGTGTTTGTAGGGGTTTTGTCGCTGTTTTTTTCTTCAAGAGTTTGGAAGAGGTCCAGAAGTCTTCTCTGCTGTTGCGCACCTCCTTTTTTGCTGAGGAGGACTTGTAACGGGCTTTGCAAGGAGCAGAAATGTTATTAGATGTGGCCAGTGTTCATGACATTTACTTAGATCATTCTTTGCACTGAGCTGTGGTTTGTTTGCCACAAACAAACTTAGTGTTGCTGTTAAGTTTTAGTTACTCTATAGAAGTTACCTGCTGACAGGAGTCATGTAGCATGTGTCTCATTTAGGTTGGAGTGAAGTTACCAAGTGAAAACCTGCTAATTTTAAGTGAAGACTCCCCCTGAACCACAGCTGTCCCCGAGACTTTTCTCTGGTGTGTGTATGTCGGTTACTTGGAAGCGCGGAAACAAGTTTCACAAGCCCAGAGTTGTCCATAGAAGCAGGTTCCAGAACTGACGGTCCCTCACTGAGAGAGAACACTATGGAAAAGAGTGGATTGGCTTAATTGAGGATGTGAATAATTAGCACTTACCTGGGTGTTTTGGCTGACCTGTATTGGTAAGCCACAAAAGGGAGAAGGATATAATCATAGAAATCATATTAGCTTTTGTTAGCTGCAGAGATTTGTTATTCATATCCAGGACTAATTAAAAATGTTGACCCTTGTCTTCGCATATAATTTTGTGCTAAGCTTGTGCCTGGGCTAGAACTGATGCTTAGGGAGTCTTTGATTTGCTAGTAGGGCATACACTTCTGAGTGGACCTGCTGTACTTCGTGTACAAAAAAATGAAAGAAATTGTAGTTCCAGGCAGAACGTATTTCAGTGAGGAAGTCTAGAGATTGCAAATATACTGAGAGGCTTGTATGTAACAGTGGAGTATCTAGCCAGAAGGTGTTTTATATTACTTGAGAGATACAAAGTGTTCAGAAATGTAGAAAGCTGTGTTTCTACACAAAGAAAGTATTCAGAAATGTAGAAACTTTTAATTCGTGTGGCTTGTGAGCAAAAGATGGTAAACTCACTCATAATAGGATAAAGAACTGGTCAGAAGATGGTTCGTAAGAAAGCCTACTACTATTTTGACCCATCCAGGATTAAGTTTCCCCTGGAATTCAATCAGTGCATTAACTTTTAAGAGATACTACTACCCAGCATGGTAAAGTCAAGTTCTTAAACCCATATAACTTGGTTATTTCGCAGAAATGTGAAGAGTTATGCAGAAGGAGGAAAAACAGTTCTTACAGAAGAAAAACCTTTATATTAGGTGGCATGTACCTGCAAAGTGATTTTACACAAACTTCCCACAAAAAAGAGAATGTGGCATGTACTCCCAATAACAGAATTATAACAGATAATTTGTCGGATTTGCGTGAGTGCAAGTGGCATAAAAATAATTCCCTAGTGAAACAAAGCTGTTTAAAATTATAGAATATGTTGTAGGATATTATCATACTACTGAGAACTTTTAAAATGAAATCCATACCCTGTTTCTAACTAAATACTTGTAGCCTTCTGCCCTTAATTATCCCCTTATTTAGGCTTAGAAGAGACAGATAAGTTACAAGCTACAAGCATCTGTTTCTGTCATACAGACTTATTTTTCAAGAGTTGGTACGCTGTGCAGAAATACTTTCTGTCAAAACTTAGTACACTAAGTTTTCAAGTAAGTAGTTATTTGCCCTGTATTTGATTCGTGGGAAGACCAGAAAAGTTTTACAGCAGTCTTTGTTGTTAATTATGCTTAATCTTACTCAATAATCTTTAAATTACTTGATTATTTTGGTAAAAAGAATTTAAAATTTCAAATACAGAAAGGCAAATTCAGGAGCCATTTCTGAAAAGCTGTAACTTGTTCTGTAGTAAGTGGATCAGAGGGATGCATAGCTTCTTGTGTATTTCTGGTTAGAGCATTTAAATGAGAGAATGGTGGAAGGTCATGCATTAGGACTGTGTGGTTGCTGGGGTAGTGATGAGATCTGATAAAAGTCACTTTGTTTGCAAAAAAAAAAAAAAAAAACCACAATCTAGTAGAGGGTTGGTTGGGTTGGGTTTTTTTTCTTTTCCACAGGGTAGGTCAGTGGAGTATTTCAGTTCAGAAATGCTGTTGCAATGCCTCAACATATTTGTGGTCTCTTCTCCAAGTTCTCCACCTGTTGATCTTTCTTCTTGATGCACATTTCCCTCCCCACTGAAGGGAGGTTGCAGATGTTGGCATTCACGTGACAGTAGCCCTTCACAAGGGACTGAGGTCAGGTCTGTAGTCCAGCCTGTGGGGAGGAGTATGATGCATCCTCCGGGAAAAGGTTCTTGAAATAGCAGGGCATTGGTGAAACACTGCAGCATCTTCATGCTAGTGCAGAGGGGGTAGGTTTGGAATGTGAAAAGATCTATTTACTACAAGCTTTTTGCCAGAATGTTGACAGAGGAAATAATACTGGCAACCTATTACATTTCTGTGAAGGAGAATTGTTGTGTTACTATCTCTGAAACCTATTGCTTCACTCTCATTCCATATTTGTGAAGAGTATATCCTGCTAATTTCTTCAAGACTGTATTTGCACCTATAACTACTGAAAATGTCTGTTATAAAAATAAAAGTTAAATTTGTAGAACACAGAAATTTAACACAGTTGCGGGTCCACAGCCTCAGAAATGCAGAGCGTGGCACACACATGTTCTACTGGTGATCTTCTGTGTGTACGCATTAATAGCAGTGTTTTCCCTTGTTTTGGTATATTGTATATGTTGTGATAAATTATTAAGCCAGAATTCTTAAATGTCCTTACTGTCGGGGGTTTTTTTGACCAAAATATTGCTTTGTTTCCTATGTTTTTTGCAAGCGTCACCTACACAAGTGTGCGCTACATCTGATGTTTCCCTGGACCTCAGCTTCAGTGCTCTGGTGAATTTTTAATATAAAAACTATATTTCTGCCAATTTCTACAATGTAAACTTAGTTGTATTCCAAGAAGAAGAGGAAGAAAAAAAAGAAAACAAAACCCAAACCAAAAAAAGACATGAACAAAAAAAACCACCTGAACACTTCATTTTGCACCTTGGCACGTTTTACTTTGTATATTGGCAGTCTCTCACATTCTTAGCCACTGCCTCCATACCCTCACCACCATGAGGAAGGTGATACCAAACTGATACTTCACTTTTCCATGAAAACTTAGTATCAGATGCATTTTTATAGATGAAATACCATGGTAGGAAAGTTATACAATTTTAAGGATGCAAAACTGGGATCTCTGGAAGGGTAATGCAACAGAGGTCACAAACAGCAATACAAGTTGCAAAATTTCCCTACGCAGGAATGGATATCTCATTGAGGTCAGCTTAAAAAGAAAGCCTGAGGGTCTGGCTGCGTTGCAGAGACTGTCAGTAAGTGCGTGACACTGGTGAGTGAGGGAGTCGATGGCTAAGAAATAGCATGGGGTGCACAGGACTCAGCTGTGCAGAGATGAGGAGACGCAAGAATGCATTTAGAACTGGAATGAAAATGAACTTTCTTCTCATTGAGCATCTTGTGTGTTACTCACACATTAGCCTTTCCTCATACTACCTTACATGTCAAATGTGTCTCAGGTGAAGAGGAGGGAGTGAAAAACAGGTATGGAATAGATCAATTAAATTATTTTGTATCAGTAAATATCACAAACTCTCTTCCTGTTCACAAAGTCATGCCAATTACAGTTAAAAACTTTCATGTTGATACTAGGCTGCTAAAAGGGAGACCTAGACTGCTACATGTAAGCTCTGTACCAACACTTTTCCAAAGTCTACATGAAATAAAAGGTTTTTTTGGAGTTGAGGTACATGGAAGGGGATACAGAAGAGGGAAGAACAAGCCAGGAAAGATGCATGTTATTTCTGATTTTGGCCCTGTGAAATTTATCAGGTAAAAGGTAAAACTTGCTGTATTTGAGTGTCCTAATGTGGCTTAATCTTGATCTGAGACTTTAAATCTTTTCTGTAAATCCATCTCACATGGGATAAACTGTGGTTGCCAGAGTCTAGGTGTTAGTAGCACGTCTCCACATTTTTGGTGTTAGAATTCAGGTTGCTTGAGAACGTGCTTGATAAGACTGGCCAGATCAACCTGCTGTTGTTCCTTTTGAAGCAGGTAAGGTGTGCCCCTTCCAGTCTTGCCTTGGCTGAATACGTATAGAAATTCTGCAGCACCAGAAGGGAAAGCATTTGTTCACCTTGATGTGGACCTCTCTAGGTCCCAGGGCTACCTGGGCACTCGGCATCCATCTCTGTCAACTGCTGCTTCTCGCGTGTCTTATTACTGAGTTGGTTTGATTGTGTTTGTGCTTAGAAAAGGAGTATTAGCTGTGGGTGATTAATCTGTGTGCTTCTACACTGCTTTCAGTAACTTTTCTTCCACCTGGAAATATTTTTCTTTTATGTTAACAGAAGTGCCATGTCTGTCTCAGTGAGTTATGATCGTCATGTTTGTTTAGACGAACGTGTCCGTGGCTGGTTTTTTGCATCATCCAGGAGTAGCATTAGCTCAGCAGTTAGGTCACTTCCTTGCAGAGCTTCATTGTTGTGATCTTCTATTTGTTTTTCTCTGTGAAGATATTGTAAGCGGTATTTTGATCTTGGTGTTCAAAGGGTGTAATGCAGGCAGTGGTTGCGAGGAAGCCTAGCATCACTTGTTCTAACAATATGTACGCTTTACCTGTTTCATTGGATATTTATGCTATCGTGTGGTACTTTTTGGTTTTCTATTTATTTCCCCCCCATAATTTTTATAATGGTGCACAAGGTGGTGACGTAAAAAGCCAGCGGCAGGCCCCAGCCCTGAGGCCGCCCGCTGTGCCCGAGGAGTGCCGGGAGATGGGGCAGGCAGCAGCACGGAGCAAACGCCGGGTGCACAGATGGTAGGAACGGCAGCGTCGGGGTAGAACGGCGAGAACCAGATGCAAGCATTTCTAGTTCGTTCCTTCCTTCTGTTCTCTTATCATTTTCTTAATATTACCCTTTGAATCAGGGAAAATAAAGTTTGCTTTGGTTTTTAAACTCTTAAAATAATTTTAAATGCCTAAAAATTCTTTTCTGGAAAAAATACCTCCCTTTTTTAAAAAACTAAATATCTGAAGCCTATGTGGAACGTTTAGAACTTTTGGAGTTCTGCATAGAACTCCAAAACTTAAGAATTGATTTATGCCAATTGCCTGCCTAGCCCAGTTCAAAAGTATAAAATAGACAAAAAACCCCACGCTAATACATGAAAAAATAAAACCTACTTAAAGGTAATAGGTTAGTTTATTTTTAATTTGTTGAAAATTTTAGCGGGATTTCCCTCCCAAGATATTTTAGCTGTAAGTAGAAGTTTTTCTTTAAACTGGTTTAAAACTAAGGCCCTCTTTCTTGTCACGCACAGACAAGGAAATACTGCAAGGTGCTGGATTAGCTTGTTCGCTTTTCATTGTTTTCTTTTGTAGCAGCAATCCGTTTAGCTATGGTATGCTGAGTTTATCTGATTAGCACTTAATGAGTGAAGGGAATAGGGGAAATGTTGCCTGAGTTACTTAAGCCTAATAAAGTTTTCAGGACCTTCCCCCTCTTTCTAAATACCTGAACTTTCCTGACCTCCCCACCCCTTGCTCTTTCCCATGCGAAACGCACTCCCCCTGCAGCTTTAACTCTCAGTAGTTGTGGTGCCCATAGCTGGATTCTGTTCAGTGCACATTGGTCACAGCACACATCCTGCTCAGCTGTGTTTGACAGTCTCTCTGGAGCTCTTACAAATCCAACCACTCTTGTTACGCTGACTCGCACGCCTGACCTGGGCACACTTACAGACTGAAAACGCAGTAACCTGTGTCATGAGTGTTTCTGTCTTAAAACCACTACGTATAATTGTAAGCAATATAATAATTTATTCGGTTATGTTAGCAGTGACATTTTAATGAGGATTCGCTGGAGCTTGAATAATTACATTATAGAAAGAAATTCAAGAAAGCTGAGATTTAGTAATCCTTGAAGACCATGTATGCCATACAGATTGAGGGTCTGTTACCATAATTAACTCAATAAGTTTCTTGCATAACTCTCATGTTTTCCTCTGGACTTCAACTTGCTTTCCCTCTTTTAGGATTAATTTTTGTTTTAATTTGATATTGCATTGTAAAACTGTTAACACAAAAGTAAAATTCTGAAAAAATTAGAGGAGTCATCTGTATTAGTTTATGCTGCTTAAATGTGTCTTTGGTGGTTCTGTTAATTTCACACACAGAAATACAAAGTTGTCTTAATACTGATGAAAATAGGTCCAAGGAAAGTACAATTGATGTATGTGCAAGATATTTCTTATGCATAATAGGTTTTACAGCTGTTGAAGTAATAAAGAAAAAGCAACAGAAGTTTAGGTGGGGTGTCAATAAGACAACAGCGTTGCTTAGAAAATCTGAACCTTTATCAGTATGGACCTCTGAAAATATTTTCAGTTATTCCTGCTTAACAATACAAATTTTTCGTAGAAATGATCTCACGTTTCTTTTGTCACCGTCCCCAGCTTATAACAATAAAAGTAATAATCTTGGCAATAAGCAGCTAGGAATAGCAGTAGCGATCCTGTTAGAGCAGAATGTGTGTGTATGTTTTAAAATAATTTTAAAGATACTAAAAGAATGCCAGAGGTGCAGGAGCGCACCAAGGCGCTTGAGAAGGGTAGAATACAACTGTGAATGATTTTTGAGGTCTGCACAGCTTCCTGCTGAGCACGCCCTAAGGATTTGCCATCCCGGGTAAGGTACCGCGGCTGCTGGTGTTCACGTTCCCAGTGCATTGCAATGCAGGGCACAATGTGTCCAGTTAAACTGCTTTCAATGCTGGAGCCAGTCTGGAAGTGTCGCACTCTGAACTAAATGGTAGAAGTTTTGGTGGAGAAATGCCTGTTTTTTTCACGTCCCTGCCAGCACAAACAGTGTCATTTAAACTTTTTTGTTTTCATTATTGTATTGTTGTTTTGGTTTTTTGTCTGCTCCTGAATATGTACAGCTCATGCCAAACTTCTGTCCAGCCCTCAAGATGGAAGAAAGCCAGGTGTTAATCTGTGAATTAGGTATTGAAATATTTTGTAATTTGATTCAATGGTTTATTTAAATAACAAAAAGTATGTGTGTGTGTTTTTCTTTTCCCCTCTCAGGTTTGCAATTATGTGTGGCTATATGTCTCAGTTTGAAAGTGTACAAAACAAAATCAGGAATGGTTATCTCTTTAAGGTATGTTTTTGTAGGGTTTGGGTTTTTTTTTAAGCTATTCCTTTAAATTATTTCCTTACACAGTGTCAAAGACAGATTTTTCCAACACAGTAATTCAGCCTCGCAGGTCTATTTTGGTGCTGATGTTAAAGCAAAAAAATTATTTTTATGTATGCAAATAGATTATACGCTTACAAAATCTAAGAATCAAGTTGGGATTCTGGGAACGGCATTAAGATTTCAATTTTATTTTCTAGTCAAAGCAGGAAGTAGGAGGGAGTAACAATTCTGTTTAGAAAATAAAAACACATGAAATACTAAGTGATGAACTAACACAGTTCCGCAGTCATCCTTCATGCCACCCTTAAGAAGTAACATTTGTTTTAACACTGTCCTTTCAAAAGTAATTGTGTTTTTTAGAGTTAGCGGTTTGTGTTACGTGTGCCACTCTCCCCCTCCTCCTCAGCATCGCTTAAGCACTTTCCATCATTGCCCTCTGAGCCAGTGTCCTTGCTTTCCAGGCATCAACGAGAGGCAGTAGACGTGTTCCAGTTCCCAGAGAATGCCCGGGATAGGTCCCTATCACATCATGTCCGTGTTAGGGCTTGGAGTGTCGCAGAGCTTTCCTGTGAGAGAGCATTAATTACATCCGAGCTGTGCCAAGTGAGCTAAGCCCCGAGCACTGGGACAAGCTGGGAACAAAGGGAAAATAACAAATAACACAAGTGCTGCAGTTGCTTAAGGGTGGAGTTTAAAAAGCAGTAGCCTAATCATAGAATCATAGAATCATAGAATGGTAGGGGTTGGAAGGGACCTCTAGAGATCATCTAGTCCAACCCCCCTGCTAAAGCAGGTTAGCCTAGAGCAGGTTGCACAGGAATGCATCCAGGCGGGGTTCCCATTCAGGGAGGTTTTCCTCTTCACAAGTAATTACTGAAATCCATGTGAATCATTTGGAAATGTTAAGGATTTGGGAAAATAATAGCGTGAAAACATAGCTCCTATCTAAATAGTGTGTGGACGAAATGATGGTATAACAGGCTCTGAGTTCTGTATAACTCAGATATTTTAGTGACTGGCTTAATTAGAAAAACAGAGGTATCTGGGGGGGGAAAGAAACCTTAGAAGTGAGATTTATTTTGAGAGGCAAATGGTAGTTGGGGCAAAAGAACATACTTCTTTCTTTAAACTCAGATTGAGCAATAAGACTTTCTTTAGTAAGTTAAAGAGAGAAATAAAGATACTCATTGCCTGTAATGAAAATGGTTTTGGGAGAAGCACCTCATTAGATGCTTTCTAGGTTTTATGATTTCACTATAAACAGAATAATTTTATTTTCTGAATTTCACATTATAGTAACAATTTGTTGTGTCACATACCATTTCACTGGGGCAGTCACATTCCAATGTGGAAGACACTATGCTTCAGTGATGGGTGCTGGCATGTAAGATCTATCAAAGGGAGCGGTTGCTTTCTCACCGATTTGGGGTGTGACATTTTCCTAATAGTAAATGTAAATAAAATTAATTTAATTGAAATTTTTGGTTTTTTAAGACAAAAGTTCATGAGCTCTTAGAACTTTAGAGGTGCTTAGTCATGTTCACATGCCTTCTTGCGTTGTGTACAAAGTTGCTAAATTACTTTGTTTGTGGTTTCCCTCCATGAGGAAGAGGTTTGCTAGTTAAAATCTTTTTAGGTTGTTAGAAAAGAATTGCAGCAGAAGAGAATTTCTGGATTTGTTTATGATTTGCAGCAAACTTCTTAGAATGTAAACACACTTGCTAAACAAACATCTAAAGTGACACTGATTTTCTTTCTAATAGGAGCACCTAGACAAAGCAATTGAACTTAAGCCTCAAGATCCCTTTTTATATTACCTAAATGGAAGATGGTGCTATTCAGTAAGTTTTTTTTTTTATCTAACATACCAATTGAGTATACTGAAAAATGATAATGCATTTGAAATGAAATAGTGGGACTTAAGACAAAGTAGGTGTTTATTGAAGTAGATGTTTTGAGCTAAATGAAGCAGCACATTTCCTGAATTATCTTCCACATGTGCGATGTTAACAGCTGACCATTGCTGTCATGTACATTAAGTAAGTAAGCTGTGCTCGTATGTCCCTCGCTGTTGTGTTCAGGCTTCTTATCTGAATGTAAGAATGAAAAGTAACTGACATTAGGAGGGGAGGAAGGGTGACCCCTTGGTTTCAGTTCGTTCTTCTGCCACAAACTTTATGGATGACTGGTAACATAGCCTTTTGGTAACTTTATTCCCCATCCATAACTGAAGTTAAAAGGCGCTTACGTGCTGTGGGATTATGTCTGTGGCAGCCAGACTATCATACTGGCTTGGTAAATTCCAGGAGAATTCAGGCTTAAAAATCTGTAATTCACCAACAAGTTTTGCGAGAGATACAATTTAGGTTATGCCGACGCAACAAGTGCTTTTAAATATTGTGTTAATGACATAGTGATAAGTATTCATATATAAAAAAAATAAAATAACTGGTTTACAAGTTTAGCTGTTAATTATATTTTATTTTCTTTTTTTAGAAAAATGGTGCCTATAATGTGAGAGTTGTCTGATTCTTAAGCCCACATCTTTGATGGCTCAGATGGCTATCCTCACTGCTTCATCTTTAGTGCTGTGAGGAATATTTTGTCAGAAGAAAATGTTTTTGCATAGTCTATGCTGTAAACTGAGAGGCTTCTCGGAGTAATAACTGCTAATGTGCAGTGAATTGCAGCCTTGCCCTTTTCCTCCAGCCACTTGCAGTGCTAGTCACTACAAAGTGCCTGCGAACTGGAAAGGAGTTGCTGTGATACATTGCAGACTTTGTCTTTATCTGCAACAAGACTTTAAGCAAAGTAATCTTTCAGCAGTTTTTCAGATGATATGTTTAACGTCCAAAGAGCTTTCAGCAACTCAGTTGATTTGAATAAGGAATGACACCAGCCTTTTTAAAGAGCTTTTCATTTTGCTTTTCATCACACTGTATCCTTGAATATAAGCATTAGCTATGCAAAACTGAGTTGCTGAACATTGTCCTATAGTATGCTTGCTGTCCTGCCTTTAGAGAGCATCTCTCACTAGTGATTCCTTAAGCATTTTTATGCCGTGCTGTGTCCAACAACTGACTGCAGCTTCCATATATATCAAACACTCCCAAATGTTTTTCATGGCTTATTTCTCACTTGAATTATTGCTTTTGGAAACTTTACATGTAATGTCAATATACCTCACTTTGTTCTTATTGCACAGGGTTTTTATTCTTGTTTCATTTTAGTGACAGTCACCGCTTCCTGACCGAGTAATAGACGTGTTTTGTTGCGCTGTGTCATTACAAACTCGTGTTTCTCACTTGCAACATCTATGCTGGGCTTCCTTACTGAACATTAAAGCCACAGATTAGCATTTGCTTTTAGGATATGACCTGACCTGCATTTTATTAAGTTAAACATTCCATCTAAACAGATGTAGCCACTGAAATACTCAAAAGATTGATTTCTGATTCTTCTTTTTCTTATTCTTTTTTGTTTTTTAATTCTTGCCTTCTGTGACTGCCAAGAGAAAATAGTAATCTGAAACACTTAAAGCAGATTTTCATAAATGCAAGTATAAGACTGCATAACATTTTGCTTTAACTTCTGGGGCTGTCGTCTCTTAAAAACTTACTGTCTTTCGCACACTTTTAGTAGCAAGATGACGCCATCATTTGGGAACATTAGTTTTGAGGCTCTACAGTGAAGCTAGATCTTAATCCTAGCCCAGTGAAGTTAGTAATATCCTCATTAGTTTTAGCAGACTGTATGAGTATGTTTCTGTGCTGATCCTCAGGTTTTAGCCATGCGTGTGATGTAGATAGTCGTAGGAGCTTGTGGAAGATGTGGCAAATTCCTTGGTCCTGTTCTGCAGACTGTGGTGTTTCATGCTGTGGTAATTATCCCAAAAGTAGACTGTTGGCTGTGGGATACTTCTTCAGGGTAGGGATTATGGTAGGGTGCTTGAAAAATTAATTTATCACTCCTTCTCTATACTAGTACCTGTAGATGTAGGGATAATGCTTCCCTTAGACCCTCTGGTTTTTCTGTTTATTCTAGCTGCGGCTGAGGCTATGAAGGCTGTGTTGTCTGATGTGAGGAAATCAAAAAAGAAAAAGGGAGGACTGAGGAAAGGTTAGGTTTTACATTTAGCCTAGTTGACTTTGGAGTCAAGTTAGGATTGGCCACAATATTTGTTCTTTCTTAAGTGTTGCTTCCAAGGGTATTATTGTCTAATTTTAGTCATATATTCTTCTACTCAAACAATGTACTTTAGAAAGATAACTAGTGTTTGATAGTTTATTGGCTTTGGTAACACTGTGGAAACCTGAAGTACATAAGTCTTTCTAGTATAGTCGAACATTTCCCATTCACTTCCCATTTAATGTTGGGGGATTTTATTACTATCTTCTGGCACTGGTTTTTGGGCTGCCAAACTGAAAAAAATAGGTATAGCATAAGAGAAGTGTAAGAGACTGTAAAAGGGGATGCTTCAAGTGTTGTGATGATGAGCTGTAACCCTGAGTTACAAATGACAAACAGTTGAACAGACTTACAGGTAAAAAGTATAATGGAGGCAAATGGAGAAGATTTACTGAAGGCTGAAATCTATATCTAGAGACTCCAGGCTGTACTAATAAAAGCTATTTGATTTGTGGAGTTTTGCCAGAATTTGGCTCTGACTGCCATTTCTCACCTTCCTTAGCGTAACAGTCCTTTGCAAAGAGCAAAGGTACAGAAATGTCAAGTTTCTTACTCAGTAGTTATTCTCACTGGGTCAGATCCAAAGCTGATGCAAAGTGTCATGGCACCTTCCAGCAGGAAGGATGAGCTGGATTTTCACTGCCTCACAGCAGTGACGGTTTGTCTCTGATGCAGAGCCAGTGACAATGGTGGTCCACCTTGTCTAAAAATCAGTTTTTGCTGTTTCTTATTTCCCTTACCATTATAAAGCCAGTAGAGCTATATAAAAGAGGAAGAAACGTATTTATTTATGCATTGAGCAACCATAATTGAACACCACTAGTAACGGATAACTGCAGAATCCTACCAAATGTTATTTTAATATTCCTTGTTCTAGAGCCGATATGAACTTCCACGTAGTGGCAGCTTTTTCCAGGGTGGCTTTAGTGATAATGTTAGGAAAAGATGATTACAATATAATTGTAATGAAGATACTTTAAAATGCCTAGTAAGCAAAGTAAACTAGTGGTTAGTATGTAAAAGAGTTGTTGCAGCAAAATGATTTTCATTTAAAATGTCCTTGACGGTGAATGAAACTTTTTCTTCTCAGCCTTCTGTGGCAAAACCAGGCTTCGTTAAGTACATACCTTTTAGGGAAGGTTTAATGTTTTAAATATATGCTTGGGGTGGTTCATATGATGTAAAATACATACAGTGTTTAGAGCCTTTCAAGTTTCAACTTCATTTTTCTTAAGGGAAAGTGAAAACTACTTTGCTCCTTAGATCAGCAAGAAATATTTATTAAAAGTTAATTGATGTGTGGTGCATGGTGTATAGGAATTAGTTTTCTTTCCTTAGAGTTTTGGGTGCAATTATCTGATAATCCTTTATAATTGTATGTTTGTGGGGTTTTTTAGTGTTTTAACGTTTAGAATAGCTTTTAAAATGGAGGACGTATCTAGTTAAGACTTACGGCTACTTGCCATTACAGGACTGGCACAGAACAGTTAGCGTATGCTTGTGAAACTGAATCAGAGCCCCTGGTAAATGCTAGTGGAGTGTTAAAAATTAGATCTCTTGTGATTTTCTTTTTGCAGGTTACATGCCATGTGGTGGATTCATCTCTGGTGTATCCCAGTATCTGTTTGGGTTACATCAGGGAACAAATTGATCCAGTTCCTTTGTCTGTGTGCTCTGTCAGTCTGCTCACCTTACTGGAAAGTGAAAAGCCCAGGGAATTCAAGTTGGATAAATGCCTAAATGCCTGTGCAGACTGTCCTGGTTCCTCAGCTGGCAAGAAAGAGAGTATTTGTGTTGGAAGCCAGTATTTTAAAACTGCTGTCCAGTTACTTAATCTCTTCCAGAAGTCAAAACATTGCAAAATTATTTAATACAATTTTACACTAATATATTGTAATAAAAAAGAAAAGAAACTCTCTGGGGCTATTTAAGTAGGTGTCATTAATGTTTTACTGAAGCTGGATCAATGGGATGATTTTCCTTTATGGAAGACGATTGTGTGATCTGTCTTCAGTGAGCTATTAGCAAGGAAACGGAGGAGGAGGAAATCCTTTAGGGCTGTGAGTCAATCCTGGCTGAATTTTCAGTCCAGGTAGGTTAGTTTCCTTGGTACCAACATCATGGAATTTGAAAAGGGTTTGCATCTCATAAAAAACAAACAGAAACCAAAAACAAAGAAAACAAGCTCCGGCCACTGTTTTAGTTCATGTGTGATTTTTGCTGACCCTAGGCTAAACAGAAAGGGATGTTAGGAAATCCCTTTTCCCAGTATTTAGGGGAGAACCACGTTTTCTGCCTCGGTCTTTAGAGGAACAAGAGGCCTGATAGGAGCGTGCTGGGTACAAACTTTATGGTCAGCTGCAGTTTAAATCTCTGTGTGGCTTTCTTCCATCTCTGGTGCTAGTAGATATTTGGGTAGAACAAATGGATGAGAGCTTGCTGTTTGACAGATCTATAGGAGAGATCATTCGAGACAACCATCTCTGTTAGCTTTGGAATATTGAAGGGTGGCCTCCTCTCCTTGGCAGAGACCAGGCTGTCATGGTGACCCACTCCCCTCCAGCTCTAGGGAAGTTCTGGGGGATCATCAGCCGACTCCTGGCCCTTGTTTTTCACTCTTGGGTGAGCAGGACTAGCTCACCTCGTGTATGGCAGCTGGAGAACGATGTTTCTCGAGTGACTCAATACATTAAAACCTGATACTCTGTGGAAATATAGTGTTCCTTGCAGTGCTCTTGTGAATTTTCAGGCTGCTGGGGGGACTGACATCAGAGCTTGGGAGACCTAAAAAACCAAAACTCACTTAAGGTTTGGAAATCAATTGTAGGGCAAGGGCAGTCTTCATTCGTTAATTTGTTGTTGTTGTAGCTATTGCTTGCTGCAGCAGCTGTTCTTACTTTCTGCTGTCCTAAACTGTTCTTGGAACACTGAGTGGAATCATGGTTCCACTGAAGTTGATGACAGTTACAGTCTCTTTGTACTTGATTTTGTATTGACCTCCAGATATGCTTTGCACCATCTGGAATAACGTTGACTGTAGAAGTCAAATTTGCACTACCCTACAGCATGCTACACCAGAGTTTCTGTTGCCTGTGCTTGCTCACACACAGGGAATGCTTAATAAATCATAGAATCATAGATTACCAGGTTGGAAGGGATGCCAAGGATCATCTGGTCCAACCTTTCTTGGCAAAAGCGTGGTCTAGACAAGATTGGTATAGTAGGAATGATGTTTCCATTTCATTGAAAATGACGTAAGACTTACTCTAGTAAAGGTATTTCAAATTAAAGGCTGTGCTTGTGTGTGTTTAGGGGAAGGGTATAATTTCCTGTTCATCATTATTGCTCCAGGACACAATTTTGTGCCTTGCATAAAACAGATCCATTTGTCCCGCCTCCGTCATAGGGGAGCGCAGACTGACTCAGGTGGGGTGTGATGAAGCTGTTGTGATGCGATTCACCTCACCTGTCTTAGCTGTCCACAAGGTATAATTAATTGTCCATGCTCCTTTTGTAGTTGAAGGAAGGAAAGCAGAGAGTGAGAGGAGTGTTCATCCCAGGCTAACATAGGTGGAGAGGAATTGCCTAGTGGAAACGCCTCTTTCTGTGTTGACTATGCAAGGAACCTGGACAACTCTCATAAACTCAGCACTTCATTTATGGATGGCTGGAGTTAGCTGCAATGAATTCATGAAGCCAGTGACATAGAAGTCTGACTACTCAAAACATCACAGAACTCTGAGACTATCTGTGTAATAGTCACAAAGCATAATGCCGGAGCCAGTGCACATTAAAGAAAACTCACTATTGTGCATACGTGCATTTCACTTTTAAACATTGTTTTAGGTTGGTGGGATTCGTAATATAAAAATGGCCAAGTGCATATATGTTTGGGGTTTTTTAAGTTTGAATAGTGCAGAGCAGCATCCAAGCCAGACAAGGACTAAAACCTCAGTAAATCACTTCTTATTAAATCTTGAAAGAAAATGAAACATCTGCCAGGAAGAACTTCTATTTTCAATAGGTAATTATAACTCCTCATGGAAAAACTGCAATCTTGTTTCCTTGCTCTTGCATTATAGCAGACGTGTGGTAATTGTATGTGTGCAGTGTATGTGTATCTATCTCCAGGGTGTTGTGTGGTCTTGCAGAGAGAAGAGGTTTTTTTTTTTCCTTTCTTCCTCCCTGTGTAAGCTACCTATCTCTTGATGTGACGCACCTAGAAATATAGAAAACTCCTTCCTCTTCCAAAAGAACAGAGAACACTGCAGCAGTAGATGGGCATGAAAAAAACAATACTTTTGCAAAAATCCTTTCAATATCTCTCACGGAGTATGTCCCAGAGACTAGAGAGCAGCTAGGGAAATGAAGTGTGTGAGGAAATTATATACATGCCTACAATATGAAGTTTTAACACAGTGTGAAAGCACTGCAGCGCTGAGAGGGGAAACATCATGTGGCTTCAATGAATGAGAACTCAGGGATTACTGGAGAGCTTTTCGAAAAAACACTCTATTCCCCTAGAAGAGGCTTCAAGAGTGGGATATGTGTGTGAGAGAGAATGACAAAAAGCTTTATTTCCTTAATACTGTTTCTCTCTTGAATACAATTTTTAGTGGTTTTGTGTGAAAGACTTACTGACAGCATTTAACAAATAAGGCATTGGACCCTGCTGAACAACCAGCATGCTAGACTTGATCAGGATGCCTTCTGTCTCCAAGCAGTGTTGCTGTTACGTAGCTAGAGTCATTGGGGCCAGATGAGAAAACGCGGTCCTATGTGTTTTCCTGTTGCATGCTGCCCTGTATTTGTACTCCTTGCTATGGTATTTTTAGGGCAGTTTGCAACAAGAAATACAAAGAGCTTGATGTCTGTTCAAAAGAGAAGCGTTCTGGTTAATGGCTGGGGATAGCTATATGTGGATGGATTCTTATGTTTTACCATAATTAACTGACATCTACTGGATAATTGCTGGGTTTAGCTGGAGAAGGCGGGGGGAGCAGCAACAGACCTGAAGAGATTGGGAAGCCAGGGAATGAGGCAGGAATAATCTAAAGCTGTCCAAAAACATTTTAATTTTTACAGCATAGGACAGTTCAAAGCTTAACTCTTGTTATTTGAATCGCAGCTCCCTCTGAAGAAGAGATATCCCTATGTGACTCGTGTTTCACCTCTGGGTTGCCGATGACAGGCAATCTTTCTTTGCCTGTGTATATTCCTTCTCTGTGTTGCCTCTCCATAGATCAGCCCAGAAATTGCTAGAAAAACACAGA
>VZSC01011108.1:566488-587653 GCA_013398225.1 Steatornis caripensis | reverse complement strand
CCCAACTCTCCAGCCTGTCCAGGTCACGCTGAATGGCAGCACAGCCTTCTGGTGAGCCAGCCACTCCCGGCTTTGTATCCTCAGCAAACTTGCTGAGGGTACACTCTGTCCCTTCATCCAAGTTGTTGATGAATACGTTGAACAGGCCTGGACCCAGCACTGACCCCTGGGGAACACTGCTGGTCACAGACCTCCAACCAGACTCGGCGCCACTGATCACAACGCACTGAGCTCTGCCATTCAGCCAGTTCTCCGTCCACCTCACTGTGCACTCATCTAACCCACACTTCATAAGCTTACCCATGAGGATGTTGTGGGAGACAGCATCAAAAGCCTTGCTGAAGTCAAGGTAGACGACATCCATTGCTCTCCCCTTGTCTACCCAGCCAGTCATGCCATCATAGAAGGCTATCGGATTGGTCAAGCAGGATTTCCCCTTCGTGAATCCATGTTGACTATTCCTCATAGCCTTCTTTTCCGGCTAATAGATGACCTTGGGTTTTTTTTCCTAATAAATGACTTTGTTTTACAAGTGCTGAAAGCACTCACGTTTTGACTCACGTTTAGTTGCATTGAAAAGTAGTCAAATATGTAGGCTATCATGCCAAGCTGTATGTCTCATTAAAACTTTAACAGGTTTAAAGAACTATTTCTAGCCTTAGGTTTTAAAAAATTGCAAGCTCTTATGAAACTTAAACTGTACTTTAACCTTTGTATATTGGAATAATCTCGTATCAGCGATGTTGGTGTTTTGTCCTGTATTTCTTAATGTGTACATTTTCCTGTTAAAAGAATCTAAAATGCAAAAGACTGTGCCTTGAACTGGCAAATCGGCAGCATGAAACATTTCTTTACAGGTTCTTTTGCAAAGTAGGTTGTAGAAGTAGTGCAGTGGCACAGGACAGTATTTATTTCAAAACTGAGAAGCAGAACTAGATACTTTTGTTTTTTTTTTTTTTTAATTATAGGTAGCTCAGTTGTCTTGGATTGAAAAGAAAGTAGCTGCTGCTCTCTTTGGGACTCCACCAACTTCAACAGTAGAAGAAGCACTGCAGAATTTCCTTAAGGTAAGTCCTAGCCAAGGGTTTTCCTGTGTGACTGTTTACCAGCTGCTATATGTGACTGTTGTCAAGATGTCTGCTATCAATCCAGGGCTCTCCTAAATACTGCAGAGCTCTCTACTAAAGTATTTTTTATTTTCTGTTTCAAAATTAGTTTGGAGATAAGTGACTAGCACCTTTCTTCTCTTTCTTTAGTTTTAGGGAATTCTTCAATGATTTGCCATGGTTAATAGTTATTGTATTTAATATGAAACAATAATAGTTATATATGCCATTGAAACAGATTAATCAAAGCAATAACTGGTTGTTTGCCCATTTCTACAAGAGCATTAACATAGTCAAGGAAAACTGACATTGTGACAGTTGTCTTTTTCTGATCTGAAACTCTTTTCATTGAATTTCAGTAGAACCCTTTCTTGTTTGTGGAGGTGAAGTTGCCTTTAGTGAAGCAGAAAAGAAAGCTCTGTCATACAGGTCCATGTTCCTGGGCATTCTACTTGAATGCACAGTTACAAGAAACACCACATGACTGAAACAAACCTGTCTTTCTGTGTCTTTTATATGAATCGTTCCTACTTCTGGAGCTGAAAAACAAGTTTTCCACTTGACTGAATTCAAAGCATAAACTTCCATCACTGCAATTACTTTCAGACAGCTTCTCAAAGGAATTGGACAAGTGTATTTTCTTCACTATCAAAAGTGCTTGTTTTCTGTGGTTTTAGTCTGTTTAAAGATGGAAAGATCTCCTGACTTTTGAACAATAGAAAAAGTTACCATCTTCCGAGTTTAAAAGATTTTATCTTTAAGGCCAAATTCCAAAGGTGTTAGAAATAATTTGAAAAGTTTACTTTAGCTTCAGGGTGTTTTGTGGTGGGCTGCAGAGTAACTGTGGTTTTAAGTCGTCTTCTGCAACAAAAATTAAATTACTGTCTAAAAGACAACTGTTTGGGTTTCTTTTTAAATTGTTTGATAAAAGACGGTTGTAGTGAAAGCAGCATTGTTTTGGTCCGAGAATCACAGCTACTATCACTTTCACTGATCTAATTTTTCTCCCCCAAAAGCTGTTTTTTGATTAAAGCTGATTCTTGGTTATTAGATAATTGGTAAGGTTTTTATTCATCTTTCAAGTTTCTACATCCTTGATGTGTTTTAGAAGGGAGACAATCTTGAACTGTTTTAATGACGGGAACTTTTCAGAAGATGGTAATGTGAAAAGAAAGGTGAACCCAGAGCTAGAAAATACGAATCTGTGAAAGAAAAATAATTATAAAGTTGATAAATACAGTTCATTACCCATTACACAAAGTGTGAATGGTTGGTTGCTTGTTTGTTTCTTTGATGAGGAAATAAATATTAATAATCTAGAGAGCACAGTATCTTCCAACCCACTGTGTAAGTGAATGAAGCCAATAGATACTCTATAGAATGATCCAATATCTTTACAACACACTTAGGGAGAGAGGAGAGCAAAAAGTACAGAGCATTTTCATGTGTTCAGTAGCAGCACATCTTATGCCTGGCTTAGGGTTTTGGGTTCTCTTGTTTTCTTGAGTGTTTTTTTGAAGTTCTAAACAGAATGTGGTGCACGCAGTAGGGATGATTCAGTCTGATGTTTGAGGAAGCTTAGCGCATTACTAAAAATGCTATGCAGACCACATAAATCTCATCACACAAGTTTTATGTCTATTTTCTTTCCTGTTTTTTATTATTTAGGCAGAAGAAATGCGTCCAGGATATTCCAAATACAATTATGTGTATTTGGCAAAGGTAACTAAGTTTTTTAAAAATAATGATTTGTAGACTCTGGTTTTCTGGCAGTGGTCTGATTGGAAACAAAATGCTTTTTCTTCTTAGTGCTATAAAGATCTTGGCCAGAAAAACAATGCACTGAAGTACTGCGATTCTGCACTGTCAATTCTCTCAGTTACTAATGAGGTGGGTATTGAGAGTGATAACTTGTTCTCTTGGGAATGCTGTCTTGTCTTTGGCACCCATCATTGCGCTGTCAGTAATAAAATAATGTTTCACTTTTTCCTCTAAACACAGAATCTTCCTTTTTCCTCTGGTCTAGGTTGACTCATTACAGTTGTCTGTATCAAGAGCTTTAAAAAAATCTTCATTTGGGAAACTGTCAGGGATTTGTCTGTGTCAGAGGCTGTCAGAAATTGAATTGCACTCTTTGTAAATTTCATTAGACTCTCTTAAGCATAAGCGGTTGAGTGTGTCACTCTAGCTGTGCTGAAATTTTGCCCCAGACCTACTTTTTCTCAGTTGAAAGCATTCTGAATTTTTGTCCCACAGTCTCTGTCTCTGCTCCTGAAAGCCTCTGGTTTATGATTCTTATCAAGGCCTCCAGGGCAGTGTCTTAACTATAGCGGACGTAGGTGGGTTATTCAGGATTGCCTTTGTCTTCAACTGTCAAGTGCAGTTAAAGAGGCGCAGTTCTTCCAGTTACATCTGCTGGAACATAGTTTATTCTAAGAGATTATTAGATTCCTTTTTAGGCCCTTTAGAGTATTTTTGGTGTGCGGACACAAAATTTCTACAGATATTTGAGAGATTTAAAGTGATTTAATTTCTCAGGTATAAACCAAGTAACGGCAAGAAGGTTCGCTCTGTCTGATCTCATGTAGAAGCAAGTTCCATAATTAGCGACCCATGACTGGAAATGTCTTACCATCCTAGAGCGTGACAAGTTCAAACCTGAGCTTTGTCAGCCTAAGGGACCCCCTTTGAGCACAGCAGATGTGGTAGGGAGAGAGAGGTGATTCCAGAGATGAATTGGCCCTATCCCACTTAATTCTTTGAAGTTAAGGAAAAAGACCATTAAATAGCTCTGTAACTTGATTGACAATAAATGCTGTGTGTGGAGCACTAACATGTTTATGTCAAGTGTTCCTGCTGGGAAAAAAGACCACTGCATGCCTCGCCAGCAGCTGCTCCTGGGTGGCCTTTATTTTTGGCTCAAGTTACAGTATGTACCAGTCATAAATTAAGCAATCATTCCTTAAGTTCAGTGTTTCTTTGAATATGTATTAATACAGATATGACGTTAATAATCTCTTAACTCTACTTATTCTTTACTTACTGTCGAAATGTACATTCAGCTTGCCTATTACAAAACACAGGAAAAGGCTGCTGTAAATTATCCGTTATTTGGTACTTTATATCTTTGCATAAAAAGCAGGACCAATGGTGTAAGGGAGAGAGCATACGAGTGAAATTGCTTGAATTTAGTTGTTTTGTATATATCTGCACTGACTGTGACAGTGAATTTTTTATTTTTCCAATTTTATTTTTCCAACTTACTACACGCCAGGTAATCTTGCAATGAACTCTGAAGCTAGCTGGTAAAATTGCAAACAAACATACATTGCAGAAACTTCTGTTGGGCAGAAGATCACCTGTGTTTAGTAAACTGGAAGTCATTCAACATATTCATAAAGACTCCTTGAAAAAGTATAGAGATAGCATAGATTGGGATTCATCTTTGATAACAACAGCTGGACAAAATTGTGGTGATGAAAGGTTGTTGCTGAGGCTCCCCCTACACTGGGTGGAGAGAGATAGATCCACCCAGGTGCCCTGTCCTGGCTGTCTCTGTCCCCTGATGGCAGAGAGAGACTAGATGCAAAGATATGAGTAAGATGTGTACCTGAGACACCTGACTCCTAGACTGTGCAGTTGATGAGAAGTGAATCCTGCCTCTAAAGTCCAGTGCCATCAGTGTAAACATGAGCTGGAGTTCAGTGCATCCTGGGCCACCTTGAGTGGCTTAGTCCCTGGTAAAAGGAACACCCCATCACATTTCTGAAGTACTGGCAGACCTGAGAAGGAGGGTGACCCTGAGGTGAGGGGCAGGAATTTGGGAGCTATCTGAGGGGTGGGTCCATGCATTCTGGCAAGCATGGTGGTGATGAGAATAAGAATGATACTGGTTTGTGAATAGAAGAAAGAGGGGAAATGACTCCCCAAAATCTTTTGTCCATCTGAAGAAGACAAGGTGATTTGTGCTGTTCTGTTTTAACTAATTCTATAGATACCACAGATTTGTCTGCTTTGTCTTGTTTACTTGTGATGTGCTTCGAGTTAAGTTTAGGAAAAAAAAGTCCAGGAAAATATGACATGGGGCAATAATGTGTAATTCAATTAAAAAAAAATAAAAATAAAAAAGCACAGTCAGCACAAGGTAAAACCAAGTGCATGCTGAAAGGAGTTTCTATAAAATGGAGCTCTGGAACACAAACTCTGTTGATTCTGACCATTACCACAAATCCCATCTGAATTAGAATATTATGTGTTGTTTTGGTTATTGTGTTACAGAAAGACTGTTACTGATTTTGGGGGGAAACGTGTTGGAACTGAAGTGGTTCAGGGCTTGGAGCTGTACATAGGAATAACATTTACTCAGGTTAGTTTAAGGAAGGGAAGAGACTAGTAAGATTAAAGAGACGTTGGGGAGACAGTAGTAAATGGACGCTAATAAAGTGGCTGAATTGACTGCAGCCCTGAAAAGATGGGCTTTGTGGTCTGAAAAAGAAAACGCAGGTCAGCAGCAGTATGAGGATTTCTTTCATTTTGCCACAGCACAGGATATCAAGGTTGTCAGCAGCGTGGTATGTTGTCACAGTCATGTGCAACCCATCATTCCCAAGTGTAATCATAGTTTCTCATGTGAGTTTTCTCTATTTCTTCAGGCAGGGGAATTCCTTTATTGTTTTTAAATGTTGGCTCCTACTGAGAAACATGTATATGTATAAAGGCATAAAATCAGGATCAGACTGAGAGACAAAGTTGCTGGAAAGGTGCCACATTGAGGAAATGTATAGTATTTCACTATAAGAATCATCCTGGAGCATAAGTATGAAAAATAATAGTAGACAACGGTTTACTTTTTATTGCTTCTGAGCATCCACAGTATCCAGTGACTTCAGTGGGAACCAGAGGTGCTCGGCATCGGTAAAATAGCCCATAGCTCATTTTAATCCTCAGGTCAAATTCTCAGCTGGTGTAACTCAGGGCACTTCTTTGACACTTTGATTGGGATTCATTTCATGTAACATTTCAAGTTACGTGAGACAATTTTTGTCTTGAATGTTGTATCACATCCAAATATCCTTTCTGTGCATCTGTTCCACCACTTACAGAATATATTTTTAATTCACGGGGTAGAAGGGCTTCCAAACAGAGGTAATTCTTGTTAAAGAAAAAAAAAATCAGATGGCCTCTTTCAACCCTGTTATGAACCTAAAAAAGGATGCCAAAGAACTCGTAAAAGAAGAGGCAAGTTCTGATTGAATGACTCCTGTAAGTCCTAATACCAGTTGTTGAAAATAGTATGACACATTTTTAACTAATCAGTCTGCACATTTTTTTATTTTAAAAAGGAAATACAGGAGATTTGGTGCAAATTACATCTGGAAAATGAAATTGATGTTACAATACTAATTTAGAGACCTTTCTCTTTATCCTCTCTAAACAAAAACCTCCAATGAATCATACAGTCTTGGCCATAAATACTGTCATACTGTAGAGTGGTACTTCACTGCTGGAGGTGCATGGGACATTAAATTGTCCTGCTTTTCTCTGGTTGCAGTCCAGGTGGATAACCTCAGGGTCCTGGGAAACATTCACCCTTTCAGTAAAAGAGATCCTAATGTTCAAGGCTGCTGTGAGTTATTGTAAAGTGCGTAACAGCTGCTCTGTTTATCTGGTAGATGTTGCATTACCCTTGCTGAGACTCATTACTTTGTAGTGCGCTCAAAGCCTTGGTGAGTGTGACTATGTGAAGGGCTGTCAAAGCCAGATGTGGTGGACTACTGTGATGGAAAAAAATGACTTTTTTAAATTTGAGGAGAAAAATATAATTTAAATTTCAAAACGTGAGCATTCGTCTTGCATATAGAAAGACAAAAAAGTGGGTGGATGGGTATGCTTGATTATAAACACATAGCACTTTGCATGTAAGGGGAATAAGACACTAATTTCTTGTTTGTAACAAAAATTGTTATTTTCAAGGTTGGAACTTGCAGCAAATTAAAGTCTGAATGCAGGATTATAAAGCATAATAGTAAAGAAGTAATCTTTTCTTGCATCTGAAGATGAGCATGGGCATGAGAGTGAACTCTGTGCTTGTAGGACCAGTAATCTCACCACAAAGGGATTAACAGCCTAGCAGAGAAAGAGATTAAAATGTCAAGATTCTGGTCTCTGTGATGTTTTTTGAAAATGAATCTAAAAAGCAGCAGTTACATTACAAAAAAATGTAGTCTAGGAAGAGCCAAAGACAGCAAAGCAGGAAGAATGCAAAGCAAATCTATTTGCACTGAGAGTTGCTGAAAGTCATACTTAAAATGCAGATAAAAACTTTCCTGAAGCTGAGAATGTATTTTACAAAATTATTGGTGATTTTTAAAAAATAATTCTGATTTCAAAAACACACCCTCCTTCCCAGCAATTACAAATGAAGGCAATTCAGATTTGAAATTAATAAGTGAGAGAGATTTAGATATTACAGAAATTGATCGTTATGGCATTCACTTCTTACAGCTGTAGAACAGCAGGAAGCAGACTTGTTAAAGACTCTGCCTTTGGCCTCAGTGACATTTGAAATTCTAGAAAAGCCCATGTGGAGGAGGAAGTAAGTGTAGTAATGGGCAGGAGCAATGGCTGAATGTTTACACGAGAATGAGGAGAAATCACACCCGTAAAATTTTCCTGCATTTTCTTACATCACCATAACTAATCTCCCCGGTCATTAATTTACATTTTTAATATTGTCGGTAAAGAAAAGAGCGGGAGTTACAGAGCAATGGAAGAAAGGGCAGAATATAAACTTCAGCACCCGTCAGTTGTTCCTGTTACAACAGACCGTTTGTATATCTTGAATTTTCCACAACATATTTGCCAAGAAATGCCTGCTCCAGCCCCATAGATTGGTCATACGTAGCAGACTTTGCTGTGATATTTCCAACAGATCTCATTTGAAGCTGCTGTGCTAATAATCTTCAGAATCTGATTTTGAAGGTTTTGAAGCTTAAGTGAGATTTTGAGGAGAAAAAATTAATTTACTTTTGCTTTTAAAGTAAAGGGTACAACTTATGATTTGTTTGTGAGAAAACTACCCATCAAAACTATTTGAATAATTTGGGTTAACCTTATAAAAAATGTTTTTGTTTTCTCATCAAACAGAACATTTTCTTTTCTCAACATCATCAGCTCAATACAAAATGTCATTGTTTTCAGAGGATGTTTGTTCCTTTTGATTTTATGCACATTTGTTCTCCAAATGCCAAGCAAAAGTCCACAGCGTTTCAATGACAAAATAATGGAAGTATTCAGATTTGTGTTCATTTTGAATTCTGGGCTGTTGTTATCCTGCTAATACTGTTTGTGGAGTTGAACAAGAATTTCCTAACCGCTACCACCAACCCAAAATTAAAGTATCCTTTCAATGTACTTTAAAAAACTATTTCTTAATTAGGGTTTCTGTTTACCCTGAATATGAGTGCTTCAAGCTCAGGGAATGGGCTTTTTAAAAACTCATTATAAAGAGATCAGATTTCAAGCTGTAAAATGCTGGTGAAAACGAGACATTTGTAAAAGAGCTGCCTAAAAAACTTGAGACCTCCGATATTTTACATTATTTTGCACTTCAGAGAATACAGTCTGTTTTTCTCTTAGTGATCAGACTGATCTGCCATCTGCATACTTTTGAAGTTCTTGCCAAAAGGTTTGTTTGTGTTGTCTGCTTATTCTTTCTCCCTCTCCAAAAATTATTCCAAAAAATGATGATTTTTTTTGTAGTGTAGTAGTTTCATACATAAAGATAAAAGTATATCCTGATAAATACTAAGCTTATTATATTTATGATTAAATTGACTAGTTTATTACAAAGTTTTCATTTCAACATCCTATCAAAGGTAACACAGTTTTAGCGTAGTTCTTAGTGCAGCAGGACTGATCAACAGACGATTCCTCAAAGCACGGAGTGTATCTCCTCCGCTGGCATCCTGACAATGCAGAGGGAGAGCAGGAGAAATATTCATGGAGGTGGTGGTACGCTGCAGGATGAAGAGAATCGCAACTGGTTTCCTGGTTTTGTAGAGTGGCTGGGGGAAGTCAAGCTTCCAGGAGTTTGAAATGCATTGTCTCAGAGTCTATATATACAGGGTGAAGGAAAGCCCCCTCAGGCTTCTTTCTGAAGGGGCTGTAGCTGGGCGTGATTGTGTTCAAGCTGATTCGTGATGGCTGCACAGAAGGGCCGTAGGTCCCGCCGTGGTGGGGTGGCAGCTGGACAGAAAGAGGGGAACGTCTTAAACACCAAAAGCTCCACTTTGTGTACAATAGTAAACTAGATTACAGGTGAAACTTAGTCTTTGAAGTTAGCAAAGAGCTAGTGGATAAAATTTTACGTTACTATTAATTATTCTAAATTGAATTCTGCCATTTTGTAATTTTTCGACAGCTGTCCTTGAAGGAGTTGAACTATTTTATGCCTTGCCTTGATCCTAAAAGCCTTGAGAAGTCATGGTTCGTCCCCAGAGGAAGATACTAAAAATATGAAAGAACGTGAAATGCCTTAACTTGTGACATACAACAGTCATATAGAAGGTTGCAAGTGGATGATTGCATTGGTTTATTGAAATATCTACAGGGAAAAACAGTATTATGCAATTGTATGCAAATTAACGCCTACTACAGGCACACCATCTGTGAGAGTCTATCGTGAAACTGAGAATGGGCGGCATATAGTGTGATCATTATGTGATCTATATTGTCCACAAGAGCTGTTACTCTCTAATTAACAATCCTTATGCATGTTTGGGAGTCTTTTCTGTTACAGTCCAGGATTTCTCCTGGAGCTGCGAAGGAATGATACAGCTGCAGCCGAAAGCAGAGGTGGCTCTCAGCACCTCTTTGCTGTTACCGCGTATCAGAGTACAGCTTTGGACCACCCTTGCAGCCCAGCTCATTTCATATACCATGAAGCCCCGCTGACTTCAATGAAACCTTACAGGATGCATGTCAGCTTGGGATTTGGCAGCGGTTGCACACAATTATGTTATAGTTGGCTGTGGTCATGGGGGTGTATCATTCTCTATTGACAGTTGGGACTTTGTCAACAAGTGCACACATGTGCAGTGCCTGGGTTGAGTGTGTTTAGTGCATAAGGAAATAATTAGCAGAGGTGGAAGGTAAAATCATTATCTTTCTGTCTCTGCTTTAATTGCCGTTTAATTTTTACATGCACATTTATATCTTTATCTCTGCATGTATACATATTTATCAGTAATTTTTTTCAGCAGAAATTAACTGTCAAAATGTGGACTACCTCCAGCAAAGCTAACATTCCCTTTTTCCCCACCAGCTCTCTCTTCCGTCTTGCTCTTGTTTTCAACTCCCTCTCTTCCCTTGTTCAGTCCCTGGCCTCCCAGGTCTTTTTTCCCCTGTGCGTTTCCCCTGTGGATGGTGAAACATAAAAGAAAAGCAACTAAATAGGAAGACAGGAAAATGCAGTCGCTGACCCTGTAATTTGAATACCTTTTGTGTAGCAGTTTGCAGAACATTTTGAACTCATATTCAACTCTGAAAATGATATGAGAAGTGCTTAATAAATATAAGCCTTGACAGTAGAAAGTCAAGGTTGAAAATGGCCGTGTGTTCAGTCAGCGCTGAACTAAGCCTCAGGGTGAATAAATGGGACTGACACAAATATATTGCATTCCTCCTATGACTTGCACCTCTTCTTCTCCCTGCCACGCTCTAAAGGGAGATCAAAGCCTGCCCGTCTTAAAAGGAAAAAACAACAAAAAACCCCCAAAAGCCAACCTGATAGTTCATTTTTAGAAAGCCACAGACCCAGAAATCACTAAGGAGAGTGTTGGCCAAATACAAGATTTATGGTGTCGTCTTCCTATTAGCAGTCAAGCTTTGGGCATTTAATGAAGTTTTCATCCTTAAAACTGGAGACTGGGACGCTGAACAGAGTGGTGGCTTCTCTCTTCTTTTAGTGTGACACACCTCTTGGTCTGGAAGGACTCTATCCAAAGGTGACATAATAGTTCCCTTCACTGACCATTCTCAGCTTTGGTTTTGATGCCATTACTAATTTTTTTAAATGCTTTTGCCACCTGAGTTCTTATTATTGATTAGAAGCCGCTGGCTCAATTAACACAGCCTGTTAAGTAGTTTGCCACAATAATAATTCCTGCTTCTACTGATGTAGTCTTGTTTAGAACTGGCAACCCACAGGCAGGACGCTTTGCACATTTGCAGTTTCTTCTCCAGCTAATTCTTAGAACAATCATGGGTTTGTTTCATTCTTTTTCCTAAGCCCAGAGGAAGATTCAGGAAAGATTGCCCAGTATTTTTGGACCTTTGCAACTTGTTAAAGCTGATTGCCCAATACAATCCTTTGCTTCTAAGGAGAGAGATAATTATAGGAAGTTGCTTGGAGATACATTTTTTAAATGCTGTATCATGCAAAGTAAAGCAAGTAAAGAATCCCATCAACCCAAAAAATGCTGAACACCAGGTGTAAGACAACCTACATCTTTGTAATTTTTGGCTTAGAAAAGTATGAAAAGAGTAGGACCAAATAACAATGAAACCTTTTTAATTTTCTTAATAGCATGGGAGAATATCTGGCTTTTTACTTTTTTGTTTAATCGAGTTTAGAATAATTTTCACAAGTTGGCCACAGTCAGTACAGGAAAGAGTGTATTTTCCCTGAATTGATCAACCTATTGATACAAATTTTGAGTTTTCCAATTTTTATTGAAAGCCGCTGGCTGGCCTGTAGTGACATGGAGTTTAAGGGGTGCTGAATTCAGTGTGACATTTCCTTCTGTTAGAGTATTTTGGCAAGAGTTTCCTGGCTCTGCAGTGTGTGCCTTTTAAGGCCTCTGATAAATGGTTAGGCAGATAGTTTAGCCTGTTGTTGCCAGTGGGAGCAAGGCAGCGACTCCAAGAGAAGTGTCCAGCTAATGTATTAATGCCTTAATCCAGACCAATAATATAATGTAGTTTGACATGTCTGGCATATGGTTTCTATCATCTCAATATTCTTCTCTATTCCTCCATGACATTATAGACAACTAACCAAAATAAAGAGAAGCAGGAATTTCTTCACCCGTAAAATGTATTTTTAAATGTTCTGTATTTTGTTCCAGCCCTTTGGTTGATTGGATAATGAAGTGATCCTGAAATTCAGTGATTACTTCACTGTCTGTCTACAGTATTTTCTTTCAGAATTGCCTGTGGCGTTATCTGGGAAAGAAATACTGGTCTCTGTCATTAGAAATACTTGCACAAAATTTGTGATGTGCAAGTGCTTTGGCTTGCACTGCTAAGCACACGTGGGTGCATGTATTGGGTGTTTGGACCTTTAGCAACCTGCAGGTATGAGGTGCTGACTTTTTAGAAATGTAGTTTTAAACCAAGCTGCATTTTGCAAGCTAGGGGTTTTGCAATGGCAAGCAAAGCAAGTGGATTATATCCAGGAGACATCCCGAAAATAAGGTAGTAATAATAATAATAGAGGTTTTTGTCCTGTGGTTACACGTTCATGTGCATGTACCCCTTTCCGAACGGATTATACATGGAATAGCCAAAAGGTATGTCACTGGTTACCTGGGAAGGAGTCTGTGGGCCGGGTTTGGTTTAAAGCCCCGTGCAAACTGTGCACTTGCATATCAGCCTAAAAGGAGCCTTTCCCTTCTGTCCTAGGAGGGATACTGTAGTGTTGGCTCTGAGCATAGCAGATTACTTGCCTCTTGCTCCTCCATTGGCTCCACTCTGCTATAAGCCCAGTAGCGTAGGCAGAGCCCACCAACACCAGTATGGAAGATACCGAGGGTGTAGTCAGCCCATGGTGGTTATTACAGGTAGGTATGGCTGTATGCACTGAAACCACAATCTAACCTATGTCATTAATTACATTTCACAATGGTTTCTTCTTAATTGCATAATAAATCATTAGCAAACATCACGGAAATATCTTCAGAAAGACTGCACATAGGTTGCAAGCTTATGTAAAGTATAAGGCAAGGCAGTACTTTATGCAAAGTACACCAATAAAAGTTACAGCCTAAGCTGAAAGGCTTACTGGTGTGCTGAGAAGGCGATTTGTGGCTAACATTTTAAGTGCTTTAACGGAGCTGTAAAGGGAAGGCTGCCATCTGGCTCTTATTTCCACTTCAAACTTTAATTTTGCAATCACTGATAAATTAACTTACTATACAGTCTTGTATATTCTGTGACTGTTACAGTTGCGTGTTATGTCTGTTAGTAAAGAAATGTGGTTAGGCACGTATTAGGCAAATGAAGGGGTTTATCCTATCTAAGTTGATGCATGGTTGTCTGTTTCTTTCAGGATAAAGAGGCCCAGAAAGACTTAGAGGCTTTACTTCTTACACTGAAGCTGTGATACTACGCACTTTTAAACTCTTCATGCTGTGATAAAATTGAAAAACTAAGATGAGAATCTATAGTGACTGGGAACTGCGGGTGAATTCCAGCTAAGTCAATGAGAAAACTGTCATTGATTTTGGTTGGCTTGGGTCATGGCTTTAAGCATCTGGTGATTGTGATATGAAAATGATGCATTCATTTTTGATTATTTATAATCTTGTACTGAAATTTAATTTTTGATTGCTGACACTGTGAGTCTGGTTCTCTGAACATGAAGTCCACTGCTGGCAATGGACGTACTGGGGGATAGAATGCAAAATGCATGAATCTCACTCTTTGAAAGATTAATTGACTAGTATGTGATGCCAGCATAGAACTGTGTGTAGCAAAACCAACCAAACAAAGTGTTTCTATAGTAAATTATATTTCTATCAACTAATTTACACAGATGTGTACGAAAGAAAATCATGAATATTTATGTTTATGCATTTCTCTACTCTTACAAAATTAGAATCTTGTTGGAGTTAAAGAAAAAGCTATTGCCTCCACAAAGCTCTTTTTACTTTAAACCTACTGTTGGTTTTACATGGAAATGTGAAAACTTTATAAATTAAATATTAAAGTTATATTTTATTTGTAACATCAAGTACAATATTAAAAATCAGACCAATGAAATTAAGTGTTTCAGATTAATCTATTACAGCTCTGATGTTCAATGGATTTGTTACAGGACCTCCATCAAGTTTGTGAATCCTGCCACTCTCTATTTGAACAGTTGCCTAGCATGGTGGCATCAGTGTGTCTTCGGGGAACCTAGTCCAGCATGTGACCATCACTAACCTTTTATATCATCTATATAACATAACCTGTACATAAAAATAGGCTAATTAAAGACCTGGTACTTCTGTCTGTGTAGCACAGCAGTGTTTTCAATACAATGTAACAGGTAGGGAAAGAATTTTGTTCACCAACAGACTGATCGAGAATTCATTAAACTCTGTAGAAAAATAAAGGCCAATTTTCATTGGCTTTTAATTCAGGATCTCTGGTTAAAGGAAGTGTATCTGAAAGAAGTAAGCATATCTGTTAAAGGAAATACAGTTGGGTAAGGATAACCGGATGTTCCCTTGACCTAGTGGATGTGTAAGATAACATGGACCAATTTATGGCTAAGACAAGGAGGACTCATGTGGCACCAATATACTGAACTACTGATTGGGGCTTTAATTTTGGACAGATAGGGAACAGTGACATTAGCTTATAGGCAAGTAGGAACTACAGTCACCTCAACAAAGATTTAAAAATTGGGCAGATGCAAAGGAATGTATATACACATGACTGAAGCACCTCATAGTAAGAGTGAGCTTTACTACTAACAACAGAAGGCAGTAGATGCAGTAGACTGGAAGAAGACAAATGTGTAGAGTCACATTTGAATTTAGCCTGACTCCATGACTCCTCATAAAGTACAGAGATTTCTTTTCATAAAGTAGGGCTTTCCATTTTTTCAAACATTTTCTTTAAAAAAAAGTTTTCAGACATGCAAGCACTACTGTGAGATATCCCCAAAGAAAATCTGAAAGTTCAGAACTGGTTCTGAGTTCTCGCTGCTACCTTCATGGTTTTTATTATCCTGAAGATTTTCACAAATGAAAAGATACATTTTAGTTGGTTTTAATGTTCATTCTGAGGGAAAATAGTTCCTATACCTCTTTTTCAATATCAGCGTTATCCTTTTTTTCCCCAAAAAATTCAGAGAAAATGTGAAATATATGGGATCCTACCAAATAATTCCGTCTGTGACAGAATGACTGACTGGTGAACAGAGAAGCTGCAAAAGTGATGGATGCATCTTGGTGTTGGTAAGGGGCTTTTCGTAAAGACTGCTTTTGACGTTTTCATAGCCAGTCGCAGGAAGCATAGTTTAAATGGATCTACAAGAGTGATTTGTACTTAGGGTTGTTGTTAGCAATTTGCTGCGGCCTAGGAAGATGTAATAAGGAGGCCTTTACACTTAGATCAATTTTATGCTAATCAATATACTTTATAAAATAGATTGGATTGTGCAGTAATATTTCATTTACAAGCAATTATTGCAATAAAGGCTGAAAGTGTATCTCCTTCTCTGCAGATATTCAAAACCCGCCTGGACGCGTTCCTGTGCACTCTGCTCTAGGCTAACCTGCTTTAGCAGGGGGGTTGGACTGGATGGTCTCGGGAGGGCCCTTCTAACCCCCAGCGTTCTGTGATTCTGTGAAATAGATTAGAACAAGAAGTTATTTAAATTAATCGCTAGAATTAGGTGACATAAGTAGTATTCGCTTCATTAGGGGCAAATAGAAAGTATTGAACTGAAGTAAATAACAGGCAGAGGATGGACGAGACTTGGCTAGTTGTGATAATCCTGTGGAAAAGGACGTCCAGCTCCCAGTGAGTGGCAAGCTAACCATAGGTCAGTAACGTCACGTTTTTGTCAAAAAAATGGATTTCATACTAGACTGAATAAGCATTCTTCATTAAATTCACATGAAATAACCATTTACTGTAATTAGGCCTCATAAGGTCTAATGAGTTCCGAGCTGGAATACTGTATCCAGTTTCAGGCACCACACTTCAAGGAGTTTGGGGGCTAATTGGAAAGAGTCCAGTGGAGAGAGACAAGAAAGATGAGAGTGCTAGACAACATCATTTTGTGTGTAAAAACTGGAAGAATTTGGTTTGTTTAGTCTGCAGGAGCAAGGACTGAAGGAGTATTCACATTTGTAAAAAGCAATCGCAGAGAAGACAGTAAAAAAACCCCAACCTCCAAAACTTTGTTCTCCAAGTCCCCTGTTCACAGGACGAGAAGTAATTGCCTACCTTTAGATTAGGCATTAGCCAAAATAATCCTGATGGTAACTTTGCAAATCCCTACAATACATTTCCTGAGAACATTATAAAATCATTTACATGAGTTTTAAAGTAAAAGTTAAACAAAGAAGACTTTAAACATTGGCAATGTTTAAAGCACAGTTCATCCTCTGGCAGAGGTTGGGCTAGATCCCTCCTGGCCTTGCTGTCCCTGAGGAGCGCACAACTCCAGCCCCCGATGAGCCACGGGTGCTCCTGCTGGGTTTCTGCAGTCGGTGGCGTTGTGTCCGCAGACCCTGGCTCTGCTTTTGGGCACAGACTAGCTAACGAATTTGTACTGTGAAAAACATTTACCAGCGTGTTTCAAGACTTGAATTTAAAGATGCGCATCATGGCTGCCCTCTGTTTTAATTTTTGCTCATTTCTAGTATGTATGTGTAGACTCACAAAATAACATCTGGGAGAGAAAAGGCTGGGTTTAAGTGTTCATTCTGACCTGTCTTTCATAGTTCACAGATGTATTCCTCCCACGAGTAAGAAACTGCTGTTTTATGCAGCTAAGATGTTTTGTGCTTTTTAGATTTTTTACTAGTTGGTGTACACGAGCATTCTCAACTTTTTTGTGCTTCCACTTTGCTAACCTGAGAACTTTTAAAATTGAAGAGTGTTCCCTAAATTGTTCTCTAATTGCTCCTTGGAATAAAGCTTTTGCATGTAGTTCTAGGCCTAGGCTATCTGTTCTCTGTCATATCAGCTGGAGAAACAGCATAGTTCCAGGGGGCCATATGTTTTCTTTTTTGTTTAAAATATCCACAAGCAGACATTCACTTCCGTAGTTTTGTCTCCGTGGAGGAGCTGGAAGTTAACTGTATTAACCCTTGCAAGCCTTTAAGCCGTATGGAGCAACTGGGGCTGCAGGCTGCAGTGTCTTGGCTGTGTTGCCCGCTACCTCCTTCAGCTCTTCTACTGTGGCGTCTCTTCTTTGGTCTCTGCTCCAGTACATACAGTGTAAATTGTCTGGGGGAATTTGTCTCTTTACATGTTTGCAAAAGTTGAGTTCAGGGGGCCTTGATCTGGTGCTAGGATTCTTGTGCTTCATTATGGTTAAAATTGCTCGTTCTGCCTTCCTGGGCAATTGAGCTAATTTTTATTTCTTGTGGTGAAGCTAAGGGCTCTGTCATTGGATCCTGATCCCTTTGAGACTGTCCCCCTGCAACAGCAGGTAATCACAAACTAAGTTATATATTTTTTGAAGCAATTAGCCCCTGGCACATTGTGGAAGTGGTTACAGTGATATATTCCCATACTGCTTTGTTTAAATTACCGTCTTTCCTTTTGCAGAGTGTTAGGGTGATTTACTCATTTTTATGTAGTAATACCAATACCCCGACTTCTGGAATGAATTAGGAAGCTGTCCAACAGTGGTGAGTAGCTGACAATTTAGAAAGGAAAGTGACAATGCCTGTGTCCAGTTAAATAAATAAAAAACCCCTAAATCCACACCTGGAACCCCATTATTATAGTAGTAAAAGCCTGAACTAAAGAAGAAAAAAACACAGCAACAAAAACCAATGAAGAAGTGGCTACCAGAGATCCAGCCATCTTCAACCCAAACATTATCAGCTTATCTGGATCTACTTACCTTCATCCATCACTACCTCACCTTCCACCTGAAGTAGCTAGGCGTGTAGGGAGGTACTGTGGATTCCAGCAAGGTCCTTGGGTTTTCTGGAATTTTCCCGGACGCTCTGGAGGGTAGTCCTGTGGTGGTTTCTTTCAGTGCGCACAACAGTCATGATGGATGCATTATGCCTACTCCAAATCAGAAAATCCTGCAGTAATGTGACAATTAAAATTGTATTGCAGCATTCATCCAGTGCAAGCGCAAGAAGGAGTAACTCTGACTGAAGGGCCGACATTATTGTTTGCTTTTTTTTTTCCTGTACATAAGATTATATTGTTATTTTCCAGCACTTTTCCTTCTTACAGGCTCCCAAGTTCCTTGGAGAAGAAACAAATCAAACTGTCTTGACAATACAGAAAGAAATAAGCTTTTCTGGCCCCATCTATGTTTGTGTAACCCACATATGTGTGACACTGGTAAATGAAGCACTTGAACAAAGAATGTGAAACAATATTTTTTTTTTTTGAGGAAATATTTTACTCATTTCATTAAAATAAACAACCGGTCGTTCTAGAAGTATCTGTGGCAGTAACGTCCAGTGTGAACTTGAATGTGAACAATCTGAGCTCTGTGCTTGGTAGTGCTACTGACCCATGATGTGACTGCAAGGTAAGCTACTTAGCTATATACCCAAGTTACACGCGTGCAAACACTGTCTATCCAGTCTTTATATGTCTTGTTTATTAGGATTAATTCTGAGCTGGTATGAATTGCCTACCTCTATGAGCCAAAAAAACAGCCACACAATATTGACTGGGAATATTGTAACCTAAACACGTCATAAGGATATGGGCGTGAATGTGGGTGTACTTTTTAACCTACCAAACTAAGTTCAGGTTTCTAATTCATGGACAAAGGTAATTAACATGGCTGATGAAATTTCAGCCCCCAGGTGAGAGAAATGTTCTTGTTTGTTGTTCAGAAAAATGTGGCAAGTCAGCAAAGTGGATTCAGTGATTTGCTTGTGTTTTCCTAATCTTGGAAGAGGATTATTTATGAAGAAATGAAAAGTCATTTGTAAAGCTCCTGATTGTTGCTCTGGGTTAAGGATTGCTAGTTTTCAGAATGCTAGGCCAGCTTATATAGTGCCCTATAAAGTCATCTATGAAGTCTTAAAGCAGTAATAAAATTTACCTTTTTCAAAATAGAGCAGAATGCTTCTCTCAGAAAGAGCAGAATGCTTCTACAGCAACGCTTTTAAGCACAGCGAGGGGTTCATACAAAAGCACTGCTAGCCTGTGTGTTCGGGTTTTGATACCACCAGTGTATGGGTATTGACAGTTTCAAGTAAAACAGTGTTCCTGGTACATTCATCGCAAATCCCTGAGCAAGAATGACCGGTGCACACTGGCACAAAAGACCATAATCGAGTGTGTGACCCGACAGTCATTTGATGTCTTTTTGATCTGTTTTAGAAGTGTTTGTCTTACTAAAGACTAGTTTCCCATGATTTGTCCCCATAAAACCTACCTGTGACATTTTGGTGCCATTGAGAACATGGCAAAACAGCCTCTGGACATCAGTGAGACCCAGGGCTTTGTGCCAGGATGAGATACTTGCTTCTATACATCCTCATGGTTCGGCTTGTTCCTGTGGCACGCTGCTTTCAGCCCCTTTTACAGCCATTCTTATGTGACCAAACATGTTGATTCGGGAAATGAGAAGGCAGGGCTTTTCGGCTGTCATGGAAGAAATTCAGAACAATAGATTAGGGGGGAGAAAAACCTCAAACAACTGAACCTGGACGTGTATGGTCATTTGAGCAATAGTTTTAATTAGTTGTCCACCAGATATGATTTCTCTAAAGAGCGTTACTTCATTCTCTAGAGGGGGAGTTTTATGATCAGTCTAGCCTGTTGCACACCACAGAATTTTTCTCCAGCCTTTACATTATAATATTTATTTCTCCCACCTCCCCAACTTATTTCCCCAGCCGAAAAAACAGGGCTGGTAGTGCTTCTTTCACCTGCGCGGATGGTTTGAAGACAAAACATGGCAGGCAGTGAGGGACAGTTCTCCACAATGGGGACCATCGCAGTGTTCGAATGGACCGTCCGCTTGCCACTGAAGCTGGCAGCAACTCCCCCGTTGCCAGGCTGGCATTGCAAAACAGGAAGGCTGACCTGTGGTTGTTCAGTAACTGGTAGAGCCAAGCCAAGTTTCAGCCAAGCGTTAACTGGTTGAAGAACACGCACAGCAGTAAGCAGTAAAACAGACTTCTTGTTTTAGGCCTCTTAGTCTTGTCATCAGCACCCGAAGATCTGTCAGGGAAGACAAAGCCTTGGGAAGCATTTAGGCTGCATTTGCAGGGTGGTTTGGAACGTGTGGAAAGCCCATGCAGATACGTCGATAGATGTACAGCCGTACCTCCAGCCACAGCGGCGTATTTGCAAGTGTGGCTGTGAGCGGCTGCCCCAGCTGGCGAGCGGCGGGCGGCGCGGGGGCTGGAGCAGGTCTCCCCACAGCTGTGGGCCAGCAGCCTAGCGAGGCCCGCGGAGAGGTGGGCACACCTGGCTGAAGCGTGGGGAGAGCGGCCCTGGAGCCGCTCTCAGGTGGGCTCTGGCAGCAGAAAATCGGCAATTTGGTGCACACGGTCAGACCAAAGCGACCCAGAGAGCTCCTAAAAGGCATTGGGCTCCCATATCTATCTGCTTCCCGTCTTTGGGGGATGTTGAAAATGTTTTTTTTTCCTCTTCTACTTTCCTTACTTCAAAAAAGGTTTTTTGTTTGTGTTCTCTAACTTAAATTTATATGGAAAAATACAAGGTAGAAAAGATGTTTCAAGTGCATTACCTATGAGCCGCCATCTTCTTACCCATGAACCGCCATTTTCCTGTGGGAAGAGCTTGTTGCCCTTAAGCAAACAAGTGCTAAAATCAAGCTAGAACACTAGTGTGGAAACATTGCTGCAGCTTGGTTCTGTGGGATGGATTTTAATTGCCAGCATTTTATTCAGCTTCCTCCGTAACTGCTTACAGCACTTAGTGAAAACCCTCACTGACGGACCTGCACGAAAGTCCTGTGATGAGCATGAGGCAGTCGGCAGCTGCTGTGACTGAGCACAGCTCCACCAGCAGCGCTCTGCAAGGGGAATTAATGCTGATTCGTAGCAGCTGAGATCCATTTCACCAGTTGGCAGCCTTAAATAAAAGCTAA
>VZSC01011108.1:544922-566396 GCA_013398225.1 Steatornis caripensis | reverse complement strand
GGGTGGAGTGGGGGTGTCTTAAATAGAGGGGTTGTTGAAAAGTAATCCTTAAATTTAGGCTAGAGAAGGGATGTGAACAAAGGAGCTTTCTTGTATCAAACAGCAGCAGATACGACTGTCTATAGTGGTATCAGGTAAAGGCAGACAGGCTGATTGAGTTAATCTGCACCGCAACATCCTGATTTCTGTGTGTTGCGCTGGATTTGTTTTTACACGAGTGTTACGGATTTCATCCTATCTTATTTTGAATGTCAAACTGTAATTACACGTGCAGAAATTGAATGGCGACCACGGGTTCTGTGTTTGTGTATATACATGCAAAAATATTTGTGTGAATATATATATGTAAGTTTAATAGAGGAATTAGATATGATTTGCTGCATTTTGTAGCTACAATAAGCAACTCGATTACTTTGTGAACCTTTCTAAATTTCTGTCCATAATGTGTGAAGCGAAAACTTAAGAAGTGAGGGAGAAAGATACTGCCTGCATATCATTTGATAGCCAAACTTCTAAGAGCAGAGTTAAATATGCTTCATGAAAGCAATTACCCCAGTTCAGCACTTAACTGGGCCTCCCTCTGGGAGGAAAGACAGGGGAAATATCTGTTGAATACAAAGTGTTGCTAGATCCCTTGTATGCTGGAGAGCAAATGCTAATAACCTTACTCAAGACTGCAGGCTCGTCTTGTTAGAGAGCCATTAGTTGCTGTTGGAAGCACCTTACGTGTTCAACTCGGGGCAGACAGGAGGTAAAGAAAAAGGTAAAAGATGCTGTAAATAAATGCATTAGCTTTCCTTGTCTTGGCTTCTCATACTGTGAGCTTGTGAACTCTGAAGAGTTTACTGAGTCTGTAGGAATCAACTCATAGTCCATCGACCCTGTCTCTCAGGGAGACGGTTGTAATCGGTATTCCCTAAACATCGTATCTACTTCTAGAGAGTCTGTGGCTGAAGGGGAGGGATGAGTGGGGAGAGCCTTGTGTGTCTGGAGGTGAGGTTATGTCTTCTGAGGGTGCTTTTCTGTCAGTAAGGATTATGATTTGCAGAGAAATGCTCAAGGAGGCTTGGTTAATACCCATCTGTGATACGTCTGACTTTCTTTGGTTTCCTGAACTCAGTACTCATTCATCGAAAAGTAAAATAACTCCTGCAGGAGTGGGAAGGGGAGAGAAATTTCAGGCAAGATTGAAGCAGTCTTGTATATTAAGTATGAGGGGACTGAAGCGCATCCCTGAACGGCTCCTGCTGAGACGCTAGTAGCTGGTCTGCTCACCCGTATTACACTGAATCTCTTCCAGTTTTCTTGCCAAAACAAGTGGTATTTTCAGTTGTACTCCAAGCGGGGAGAAGTCAAAATGTAACATTAAACCAGTGAGCTTTAGAGCCAGTACTGCAGGGGCTGTGAAGTGCTTTTTCTGCCAAGCGGGCAGGCGGGGCATTCAGCAGGAACCGCGGGCCTGTCGGTAAGTTTGACCTGAGACCGTTGGGGCCCCGTGGCCAGAAGGGAAGGTGTCCATAAAAATCAAGTCCTCAGCAGAGCTGTGCACATCTCCAGGACTTCAGTTTCCAAGGGTTTTGGCAAACTCTGTTTTTCAGTGTTGATCTCGTGTGACTCCTCTCTGGAGTGGCTTTGATTTTTATTCTGATTTTTCTGACACGTGGCAGTCAGGAACAGACAAGTTTGAAACCTTAGTTTGGCATTTGCTTTCTGCATTGTTATCTTCATTACCATGTACAGCCTCCAATATATTTACTGTTTAATGCATGCAGTATGTACAACTGAGGGGAGGTAATGTTGTACTTACTGAGTTACTCGATCATCATCTTACCAAACTACTTCTAATTACTTACCTATTTTATCAGTTGGGATCCCTTCTCATCTCTAGCATAAGCTTTGGAAACTAAGTGGAGCATCATTTTTTCAGAGTCTCCTGAAGGCTACAAAAACCCCATTTCTTGCACTGGAGACCCGTGAAACTTTCCAGTCAGGCAGTATTTCACTCCATATAATTATGATAAAATACAGCTGATGTGGAAACTTGGGTACGAAGCAGCCCAGTCGCCCAAGTCCACACTTCCTTTTTTCCAGTGACATAATAGATTTTCCAGTTGTTATTGACGGATTTCAAAAGGATATATCTCGTATTCAGAGACAGGTTGAGTAATTCTTGATATTACAGGCATAGGAGCAGTCTTAGAGAGACATATGGTCTTTCAGCACAGATGGAATTCTCTGTTAAATTTTGCAGAGTAGTTTAGAAAACCTCTGGTGTGAAAGGATACCCGTCTGAGGATTGCTTCATGTAAAGCACTCTATGCCAATGTTTGTGTGCCATGAGCCATTAAAGCAATCTTTTTAGACACAATATTTACCTGATCTCTTTTATTTTGAGAAATATCACGTAAGTCTTTTAAGACATTTCTCCTGTGGCTGACACTTGCCACTTGCAAATTGCTCCGCGGTCCTCATCCTTCATGTTCTTCTAAGTTTAAAACCAAACAACAAAGCCCTCAACCCAGTCTGTAACTCCGATCCAGAGAGGGATCCAGGTGCCCTGGAGTTCAGTAGGGATTTTCCTGCTCATTTAAGTGGAGCGTTCTCAGGTGTGATAACGAGCAGGGTGCCGTATGCTTTACTGTAATTATCTTCTGGGTTTTTGTCGCTGCCTGAAAGGATGCAAAGTGTTTACAGATTAATGCCCTGCAATAAAGCTACCTAGTGAAAGTGTTCAGAGAGCACTGTTTGCACATCACAAAAGCCACAGTTTCTAAACTGTCTGAAAACTTAGGGCATGGGAGGAGCCGACAGGTTTTATGGTGTAGGAAAGAAAACAGTACGTTTGCACTGCAATGTTATCGGAGTGACAATTCAGCAAAGAAATTACAAAAATAATATTAAAACCAGACTGTATATGTTGTTTGAACTATAATTTTCTTATTAATCTTTTCTTATTCTCATGACAGTAGCTTTAGCATTTTCCTGATATTGATTTGCAGAGAGGCATGTTCATCAATTACATTTCAAGAAAATATATAAATGCATCATCGCTGAACAGAGACCACACGGCAGCCTGTAGGTCTATCCTAATAAGCAGATAACCCTGTGAGGACACGTGGGGAAATAGTGATGCTGGGCAGCCGCTGAATTGCGAGCCAGGCAGTTCCCTCTCTGACAAACGTGCTGCTTTATGGAAGCCCCATCTGTCATTTCAGTTGTTGGAGTCCTCGTTAGTCATATTGGAGACAGCAGTGCAAATATTAGGAAAGAAAGAAACAAGAAACCCTGATGTGTGCCAGGATTTCTGCTTTGACTCTCTGTGGTTCCCAGCTGCCGTTCGACTGGGAGAGGGGGACACCGAGGAGTCTCAGTGGTGCCGGGCAGCAGCTGCTGAGGTGCCTGGGGCACAGCGTTCATTCCAGGAACACAACATTTTGTTGATCCCACAATTAAGTGTTATGGGATTTTAATTTGCTATTTACTCATTTTTCGTTTCCTTCATTTTTGGCATTCAGACCCAATTCTGATGAATAGGTTGCCTTGGGACATGAACACTTTCCTGGAGCTGGAAGCTGGATTTGCAAAACGCTTTCCTATGATCTCCTCCTTAACACCCATCTCTTTCCTTAGTTTGCCATGAAGACTATAACTTGAAACGTGCACATAGGTTTCATGGTAACAGGAATCCTCAGCGAGAGCTTTTGCAAGGGGCTTGACCACATTGATTTTTCCAGGTTGGCGAGTGACATTTGTGAGCCTGCTTGGGGTCCGAGCCCCTGCAGTGAACAGGGAGAATTAAGATACTCACAGCGTAGCAGCAAGCTGTGGTTTTCTTAGGGGGCTGCAGACTTCCCTGTTAAAATGCCTGAGGCAGCGTGTATGTCTGCATCCCGTGGTGCTTTCTCAGTCCACACTCTAACCCTGACAATGAGCCCTTTTACTGGAGAGACTGATCTATCCACCATCGGGGAATGAAGAGACTTGTCTGCCCCTAAGTCCCATCGTTGCCCTTGGCTTAGGTGTACGAGTGCCTCCCTGACTTGTTTTATGTGTTTGCATTTCATCGGATATTATCAATAGTTTTTAATTTAAGGGATTGTTTTCAACCGTTTGTGACTGCAAGATGGTTGCAAACAAGGTCTTCTACTAAAATCACCTTGTGTTTGGGTATTGGCCACAGCATTATTTACTGTTTCCTGAAACTCAGGGGAGGAACAATGCAAACATGCATCTGTGTGGAACGTGTTTGGCAATATAATGTTTTTCTGGGATAACTCCTTACTGTTGAATGATTATTGCCAGGCCTGTGTCCAAATTCTTTCCTNCCGTCCTCTTGACATCCAATGCCCTTGTTAATAGCTAAAACACATATTGGTGCTTTAACTGACCACGGATTAAGCTCTCAGCTTTCATCTTGCTGACCAGAATGAACAGAGGGGAGATGTCTGGCTGCAGGTGAAGAATGCCCTTTGCTAAGAGATGCTGAGGTCTCTTCTGAAGGAGACCAAGAGGCTCTATTTCTCATATATTCCTATAACTGCCTTTTGCTGCCCCTTGTGCCCAGCTGAGCAATATGTGAGGGGCAGGTTGGTGGACTCCAACCCCACCTTTGTTTTTAACAGCAGAATTACTTCTGCTGTTTATGACTCAATTTTTCCCTCTGCAGGGGTGACTGCGTGTGGAAACCTCTAACGCTGCTCCTCTTACACCTGAAAGCCCAAACATGACTACGGGATTATTGCTTTTCACCTGGCTGCGTATTTCTGCTCTGAAATAAAGAGCCTGTAGGTTCTAACATCGTGGGTATTCCAACATGAGGGAAATATTTCAGCTGTGCCTTGATCCTTGATTAACAAAGGTATGATATATCAGCGTCTCAAAGTGGACCAGATTCAGAGCCAAAGCTGGAGCACGAGGCCTCTCTTGCCACTGATATGCCTGTATTGCTTCCAAAGAAGTTGGTGCTGCCTCTTGTGTAGTCTCTGTGCCCATCTCTCTGTCTTCCCTGGGGATTCATGTGGGCAGGATCCCAGGTAATGTTGGCTCCTGAAGATGGCACCCTGACGTGAATGAAGATGTTTGGTTTCGGATGTGCAAGTTTCTCAGCAGATTCGCAGCCACGGACGTAGATAACAAGTTCACGTTCCAAGCTTTTCTAGGCAGTTACTCTTCAGATACAAATGCTGAAGGAGCCTGGAGTCTGGTGTCACTGCAGCCAAGTGGCCTGTCTGCTCTCGCTTGGTTTCTCTGTCAGTGCAGGCAGGCTCTATAAATAGCACAAGCACCTCATCATAGGTATTAACAGCAACATAGGGATTTTTGGATGAAATTCTAGGTACTATGCTACCTGTGAAACTACCCTTTATGTTCTGTCATGACCAAGGCTGTGGCTGGAGAGTGAAGAGGAGAGGAATTTTCTAGCTAGGATGCAAATTGAAGTTTTCTAGGGGCTTAAACAGTTTACACGACACAGCATTTTAATTGGTGTAAACCCTTCCAGCAAGGAGGCGAAGGTGATTTACTGAGCTTGGAAATAATTAAAATCATGCTGAAACTTTCCTAACAGGTGCTAAATGTGACACANCTTTCCTGGAGCTGGAAGCTGGATTTGCAAAACGCTTTCCTATGATCTCCTCCTTAACACCCATCTCTTTCCTTAGTTTGCCATGAAGACTATAACTTGAAACGTGCACATAGGTTTCATGGTAACAGGAATCCTCAGCGAGAGCTTTTGCAAGGGGCTTGACCACATTGATTTTTCCAGGTTGGCGAGTGACATTTGTGAGCCTGCTTGGGGTCCGAGCCCCTGCAGTGAACAGGGAGAATTAAGATACTCACAGCGTAGCAGCAAGCTGTGGTTTTCTTAGGGGGCTGCAGACTTCCCTGTTAAAATGCCTGAGGCAGCGTGTATGTCTGCATCCCGTGGTGCTTTCTCAGTCCACACTCTAACCCTGACAATGAGCCCTTTTACTGGAGAGACTGATCTATCCACCATCGGGGAATGAAGAGACTTGTCTGCCCCTAAGTCCCATCGTTGCCCTTGGCTTAGGTGTACGAGTGCCTCCCTGACTTGTTTTATGTGTTTGCATTTCATCGGATATTATCAATAGTTTTTAATTTAAGGGATTGTTTTCAACCGTTTGTGACTGCAAGATGGTTGCAAACAAGGTCTTCTACTAAAATCACCTTGTGTTTGGGTATTGGCCACAGCATTATTTACTGTTTCCTGAAACTCAGGGGAGGAACAATGCAAACATGCATCTGTGTGGAACGTGTTTGGCAATATAATGTTTTTCTGGGATAACTCCTTACTGTTGAATGATTATTGCCAGGCCTGTGTCCAAATTCTTTCCTTTTCTGCCTGCAAAATTATGAAACTCAGCTAAAATACTTGTATCTCTTTACACAAAAACTTTCACAGAAAGATTATGGTCAGGTTGTTAGGTTTTGTTTGTTGTTTTATTTTTTTCTTAAAAAAGAGATGGAGAAGTGCAAAGTTACTTACATCCAGATTTTTGAGTATGTGGGAGTTAGGTGCCTAAATAACTTCCAAGGGATATGGTCTTGTGAACTTGATAACCCACCCCACCCACCCACCTGCCGAGTTGGAGAAATACATCGGAAGCATCTGATATTTGGGGCGTAATCCTGCAGTTTTGTCCTGCTAATGTAAGCCATCTTCAGTTAATATAAGGATGAGTTGAACCTCCTTGCTAACAAATAACATTCCTCTGCTCCCAGAAAGCTTAAGCTTATTTGCAAATGTTCAGCACTAAGTGACCCACTTCTGTAGAATCAAAATCTTTATGTGTCTTGTTCTGAGAGAGCACTGTTCGGTTCCACTGCAGCAGCAGGCTGCTTAATAAGATCTGTGTCTCTTTTCCAAATGGGAGTGAAGTGTAAAATAAAACATAAATCTGGTCTCTTTTTTTTTCTGCTGGGAGGAAAAAATGTGTGAAAAAGAATAGTGGTGATCTTATTATCCCTACTGTTTTTTCATTGATGAATAAGAAAAAAGCTTGTGCTGCTAGAACAAGCTCTGTCAGAAAAGGTGAGCATCCTGCCGGTGAAGTATGACACGCAAGAATGTTCTTTAAGGTTTTTCTCTTAGCCAGTTTATAATTACAAACTCTGCCGCTNCCACGGACGTAGATAACAAGTTCACGTTCCAAGCTTTTCTAGGCAGTTACTCTTCAGATACAAATGCTGAAGGAGCCTGGAGTCTGGTGTCACTGCAGCCAAGTGGCCTGTCTGCTCTCGCTTGGTTTCTCTGTCAGTGCAGGCAGGCTCTATAAATAGCACAAGCACCTCATCATAGGTATTAACAGCAACATAGGGATTTTTGGATGAAATTCTAGGTACTATGCTACCTGTGAAACTACCCTTTATGTTCTGTCATGACCAAGGCTGTAGCTGGAGAGTGAAGAGGAGAGGAATTTTCTAGCTAGGATGCAAATTGAAGTTTTCTAGGGGCTTAAACAGTTTACACGACACAGCATTTTAATTGGTGTAAACCCTTCCAGCAAGGAGGCGAAGGTGATTTACTGAGCTTGGAAATAATTAAAATCATGCTGAAACTTTCCTAACAGGTGCTAAATGTGACACAGTGTGTGGTCTCCCTGAACAGGGTTGGCTTTCCCTATAAATGCAGAAGTGCAACATCAGATGTTTCAATGCATGCACATGGATAAACAATGCTTTTATGGCTTATTAAGAACAGTTTGGTTTATAGCTCTTCAGACGCATCTCAAAATCTTGTTCTGTGATGTCTTTAGCATACCTCTCCAATTTCCAAGATGTGCTTCTAAACCAAGATGAGAGTTGTACCTGGTTTTTATTAACTATGTTACAAGCTAAAAATAGACGAAGTTGCAGACAGCTGACAGCAATGTGGACCCTCAATGTGTTTCATTAAAAATAATAATAAAATTCTTGGAGGCAGGGAGGCAGAGATCAAGCTCTTTTTGTCTCCTGGAAGCCCTTTTGCTTGTCTGGAGGAGGAAAGTAACCTGGCAGTCTTTGAAACTTACCAATCTTCATCAAGATCACTCGACTTGGAATGGAGCTTTAGTTAATTAGGAACTTTAAGCCCATGTCTTAGTTTGTTCTTGGACAAAATAAGTGGCTTCGTCGTGCCTTGCAGGCTGCTGGCGGAGAAGCCTTCTGGTAGTGTGTGTAAAGGGGTCCCGGGGCTGTAAGTTGAAACTTGACAACTGCAAGTGCAGAATTACAGTGAGGGTGGTCTAATTTTTTTAGACCAGCATAGGGATGTGGTGATTCTCTCTAATTTGCTATTTAATCCTCTTTGAGTGCCTTTGTGAAGAATGGACTCAAACTGAGTTGGGAGTTACAGTTTCAATAGAGAAATTCATAGGACTTCTGCAGGAGTGCAAGGTAATTGCTGAGCACAGGTTGACGGCCAATGCCTTGAAAGAAGCATTATAAAAAAAATCTAGCCTGGCCAGAGCTAGGCAAATGAAGAACATGATCTAGAAGAACACTGGGCCTTTTTAAAATCTTTACTACGTGAGCCTACACTATTACTGAAACCTATTTCCCCAAGAGTCGTGTTTCACTGAAAACTGTCTTTTCTAGTAGTACTGCTATTTAGCCGTCAAAACTAAAAAGGCAATACACCACACGCATTTAAGCTGAAAGCATGTTGTAGTACCTCCTGATAAATTCAGACAATTTCTGCGGCACAGTTTAATACAACTTGCTTTGGTGAACATCTGTAAATAAATGTTCATGTGCATTGGACAGAAAAAGAGCCTCTACAAGCCCTGAAGTACAGTTTTGATACCTCTTTTTGATAACTCACCAAAATGCTTCTGGACACTGGGAAAGGAAGCTTTCTGGGCGTGATTTTGACCAATAACTGAGCAAGGATGAGAGAGCAAAGGAAAAAAAACACCAACCAAACACTGGAAAGGAAAAGGTAGGGTTCTAATTTCTAGCTGTTTTTGAAGTGCTCTTCAATGGCCTGAATTCACCTGTCCAGATTTGGATTGGCATAAATTGTAATTTCTCTTCTGTCTTTAAAATTTAATTGCCAGTATGCAGTAAATTAAAAAATATGCAGTAAAATGTAATGGCCANACCACCAACCAAACACTGGAAAGGAAAAGGTAGGGTTCTAATTTCTAGCTATTTTTGAAGTGCTCTTCAATGGCCTGAATTCACCTGTCCAGATTTGGATTGGCATAAATTGTAATTTCTCTTCTGTCTTTAAAATTTAATTGCCAGTATGCAGTAAATTAAAAAATATGCAGTAAAATATAATGGCCAGATTAGGGATCTAGGTGTTTGCGAACATGTTGCTTTATAGCTTTTCCTCTCTTAATCCTGACTACAAAGTTTAACCGAAGGTATGTTGGGTATTTACTGTCATTGCCTTGATATGTGGAAACATATGATAATAGATGACAGTACTTGAAAGAAATTTCCTTTTAAGTACTGGGGGAAAGCTTTGATTATTTAATTTATCACCACAGAAATAAACACCAACTTCTGTGCTCAAAATCAGGGAGCAAATAGGGCACTGTTAATTACCCACGTCTTAAATTGCACGGCTACTTCACTTACTGCTGTGGGTAAGGTCGCTGCATGTAGTGCTTAATTGTTACTTCAAGTATCAAAGGTGCTGTGGTGCTATTTAGAACTTTGAAAGGATTAAAACCTTTGAAAGATGTGGGGGTTTGCACCAGTGGGTCATACCTGTGTGCACTTGTCCCCGTGGTTCAGGAGTGGTTCTTTGTTAGAGCCTTCGCTCATGAAGCGTCCTGGACCAACCCTGCTCCTGCAGGCCAGCGAGCTCCTCGCTCCTGAAGTCAAGCAGAGAATTCCCTCGCTCTCGGTTTGTGCTGGCCCAGTCTTCAGGGAGAGCCAGCAGTACACGCGGTTCCTATTAGTTCAGAAAACAGAAACGTCTGGGGAAGACGTGAATGACTTACTGGCTCGGTTCAGCAGCAGGAAAGCCTGTGACAGATGCTTTGGGCAGATAGATCCTCTCCATTACGTTCTGAAGCAGTGAGCAAATGCACATAAAATCACATAAAATCCAGCTCAAAACAGCAGGAGATGGGCAGTAAAGGCTGTCTGGTATGGCCTTTCCCTGTTCCTTCCTCTGGGGATGCTTCCTAAAGGAAGGTGAAGGGAAGGCTTTTCTCATCCAGTGGGAGCGCTGCGGAAAAGCACTTCCTAGGGACAGCAGTGGGCTTCCCAGGGGGATGCCCATACAGGTCTAACTTCAAGAGGAAAGGAAAGTGAACCAGTGATGAACATATTTGCTGCGTGTTTACTGTGGAAAAATATCAAGGAAAAAGCCAGTGGTGTGGTGGGTAGTTATTGTTATTGTGAAGGTAGAATTAGACTGGCTCCAGGCAGCCCCGCCTGAGCAGGGGGTTGGACCAGATGACCTCCAGAGGTCCCTTCCCGTCGCAACCAGTCTGTGATTCTGCGACATCTGGTAGTTAAATTGGGTTAGACTATACAACACGGCCTGGTTAAATCAATGTGACTTATTTCCTCAATCCCTAGGGAAATGCGTCCCTCCAGTGTAAGAGCATTGTTTTTTCTAATCTAACTGCACCACTGAAGACGTTCTGTAGCTTAATGTGTCTGTTTCTAAGCAGGGCAGACCTAAATATCTGTCTCCAACATATGGTGAGTAGTGAGGGAAGGGTATGGCACACCAATAACCTAAACAGTAGGTAGGTGTTCAGTGTAAGCAGGCTGTCCGTGCTCTCTAGTCAGTGGGGATAAAAGGGCAGATGGGATGAATTCCCCTGGGCAGGGCTGTGTGTGTCTGTCTTCATCAGTTACAACCTGTGGTCCCTAGGGTGCCCTGGGTAGCTATTGTACCTGAGGGTGGGGCAAATCAGCATTAGCAGCTACTCCATTCCTGTTCTCTCACTTCTTGACTGCCTCAATTTTCCCTATGGGTATTCCTCCATCCATACAAAATCTTTGCTATTGAGCCTGAAGAACTACTACTTCTGTTACCATATGATCAAACCTTGCTGGATTTCCCCCAAAGGCAGGAAGATGCCCATTTAGAAAAATAAAAATAAATGTAAATGACTTGAGTTCAGTGAAATAACTGAGTAGAGTTCTTTTGCCTGCTAAAGCTGTGTGTATTTCGGGGAAATATTTGAAGAAAGGAGCGGGATGAGGCATCCTCAGGGAGGAACTTGTTCATAATTACATGAAGACCTTGATTGTATATGAATGTAAGGACGCAGGAAGCCCTGCTAACTGGATCCTTGCTAGGGAAAATGTTGTGGTCTAATAGGGACACAGTTTGGGGGCTATAGAGAGCTAAAGAGGTCCACTTACTTCATTAACTGGATTTCCATAAACCCTGGAAGAAAGCACCTGTTCTCTTGACAGGGAAGTTTATCTGTAGTATCCAATCCTTATGTATCTGTTCTGCTTTCACCATTTCAGCCATTCAGTTGATGGAGCATCTATTTATTCCAGGAAGTTCCCTAAAGGTTTCTGTTCTGCTGTACGGTTTTATGCTTTTATACCCAGTGAAAACTACTGTATGCGCTGAACTCCGGGAACAGGCTAGAGCTATTTACTCAAGCAGAAAAGTATGGTATTAGGGTAAGAGAGAGCTTGTGAAGATAAAAAAATGAATCTTTCCGGCTTTCAGTAAGACCTGAGTATATTTGAAACAGTGTTGTACGGTGAATACATTGTCAGCCAAATGCTTTCAATTCTGGCTCTGCTGATGACTTCAAGGAAATTAGCACCTTGGCTCCAAAATGCAGAGGACAATACTGTCAGTGGGCTGTAGATCTGTGTGCACAGATGCTAAGTATCTTAGTCTTAATGCCAGCAGAAATAAGATTTTTTCGTACAAGGTTTCAGTTCAAGTATAATGTCAGTGGAGTATCTGCTTTGTAATTGTCTGGGGAACCTTCTTAATTTAAATATTTATCCAAACCTGATTATTCTTTCCCCTCCTTTATGGGAATTCATCCTTGTTTAATTTTATTAAACATTTTCTGCGGTGTTTCTGAGCAAAGCCCATTGACTGATCTGCCCTCAGCTCGCTGTGGCACAAGTGCTTCTCACATACCTGGAAGACGAAGGCTCGGCAGGATGTTAGGCACTTGGGAGAAAGAATGCTCACCCAGAGAAAGCTGGCGGAAAACCCTTCCCTTTTGTTCCTGTGCCACCTGGAAGGGTTGCCCAGAAAGCTCTCCCACAGGGCATACTGTTCTGGAGCGTAGGTACAGCTCTTCCTCACTTCTGCCAGAAACAGGAAGATGAACGTAGTTATGTCTTGGAACAAGTTGCAGCACGACACCATGTGCCAGCAGCTATATACATGAATGAAGGGAAGGAAAAGGAGTTGTGTTACAATGAGACAAAGATTCATTTAGGAATCTCATTTTTCATTAGGGTAATTATGGTGAAGCCTGAGTTATAATTTCTGGTGGCACTTTTTGTAACTTGAATTGAGTTATTTAAATTTCCTGAGCCACAAAAGATTAATAGCTTCACAATTTATGATTCTTCCCTGTAGAGTGAAAAAGTATAATTAAAAGTAAGAAATACAGTAGAATTAAATTTTCAAACTGCAGCTTGGAAGTTTTCCACAAAGCATAAAAGAAGCATGGAGTATTGTTCCATGCTGTTCTGCAGACGATTGCAAATCATACTTGCTTTGTGAAGTCCAAAGTCATCTTAAATCTTGCTTTCGTATTGGGAACAAGGGTGTCTCACACCACATCTCCACTTGAGTCATCATGATCAGAGTAGTCCAAATAAGTGGAAGGTGTTCTGTTATTCTTAGCAGAGAACACATGATACGTGAAATCCCATGTGTTATCATGAGAAGCTTAGAAGCCTGTTTCTGCATGATAACTGTAACGCTCTTACCAGAGCTCAGGCTGGGAGGAGGGAGATCATTGTGAAAATAAAGTCTACTCTTGTAGAACTGTCCTTGCCAACAAAAGGTGATCCATCACTGAAAAATATACCAATAATATAGGAGGATAAAAGTGGTTCTGGAGCACCTTGCAATATACACACCATTCTTTCCCTAGGCGATACTGAGCAAGCCTAGATACAACTGAAGACCTAACTGTATGGCATGAGAATATTCAACTCATACGAGCATTTCCCTTCTCACCTTGCTCAAATAAATTACACTGACCTGCTCTGAATAGATCTTCTAGACCAGTAGTGTTTTTGTCTGGTGTGGTGCCCTCTCCTTCTACTGCTCTGTCTCAAAATTCAGGGGAAACTTTCCCCAAAAGATGTTTATACTGGTGCAGCTGGGCTGTGTTTTCCTTCTCGTTGTCCCCAGGCGCTGGGGATGCTGAGGCAAGGGGGAGAATGACCAGCTCTCCGTGGCTTTCTGTTGTAGGCAGGTTTTGTTTTCAAATCCTGCAGCCTGTATGGCACAGCCCGATCTGTTGTGTTGAGTTCCTCAGCACTCGTTTCCATGTTTGCTTCCTCCCAAATCTGTTACTGAGTTAACAGGCAGTGAGGAGCTAGTATTTGGACATCCTGTGTTTGTCCCAAGTTTTCAGGAAAATAATTACTCATTTTATCTTCAGCCTGGTGTGAAGGTAAGATTGGTGCAGATGCTCTCAGTTTGATGTTGCCTGCTGATGATGTGAGTGAACCTCTTTAATACCGTGTGGATTCTTACCACCCTAATCCTGAGACACTGTGTGTACAAGCAATGTAAAACCACCACCTCTCTTTTCCTGGAAATCAGAGATCCTATGCACAGTTCCTCCTTATCTGGAACCTTCCTACACTTCACATGTGTATTTTCCTCTGCTAGCTCTCAGCTGCTCCAGCAAATGACTCCTATGTAGATCTGCGTTTGATTTATGCACCTTTTAGTAAGTTCCCTGTGCATTCAATCCCTTCTCCCCTCTGCACATTTGCAGTTGAAATGTCTCGCTATCCTGTATCTTCCGAGTTAGCTGTATTGATGGATCAGTGTCCCCAGACATTCGGTACAGATCAAGAGTGCAGGCAATTGAGAGACTTGTTTGATTTGGTTAGCCCTAGCTTTGTGCTTTCAGGCTGGAGCAAGATCTGCTCTAAGTATTGAAGGACAAGGCAACACTAACTAAATGAAGAATTTTTTGGTTAGTGGAGCTGTCTGAAAAGTTGGCAAAAAAAGCCCCATAGGAGGGCCATCAAAGCATCAGCTACAGCCATTTAAATGCTCCGGGCTGCTTGTGCTTAACGCTTAAGCTTGTTTTCACTTGACAATTAAGTGAGTTGGCCTGGTCTGAGTACAAGTGACTAGAACGTGAAAAAACTCAGCTGCAAAAATGCAGGGTGGTAAACAGCAAAGAAGTTGTTGAAACTTGAATCGCTGTATCTGTGTTGGACTGTATACCAAAATACCAGCGCCATTCAGAATCTGGCCTTTTTCTTCATGAAAAAGCCAAATCCACCTTCAGTGTTCTCCCAAGTTGAATTTATTGTGTGGGCAAATGAGAGCACCGAGTAAAACTTAACCGAGCTAAAGATGCAGCAAAGGCAAATCTTAACTCTTTGCTTCCCATGGCTAATTCCTCAACTTTTCTCATGTAAAATGTAAGCTCCCAGTTGCCTAGTCTCTGGTTGCTCCTCCTGGATAATCTGAACCAATTTCCTCCAGAGGGACCTACGCATCAATCCCTGCCACTCACAAAAACATACTGTGTCTGATGCAAAAATAGGTGGAATTTGTTGGTGTGAATTCGCATTCAGTTACGTTGTGCCATGACTATGCTGGTACTGGCAGCTGCTGCACAGATCCTGGACTGACCCCCCTCTTCTCCTTCTAGCAGCAGATGCTTCTCAGGTTCTGATGAGTCTTGTTCCTCACTGTTATATTATTGCTGTTTATTTCAGCAGCTCTGAACTGACTCCTGCTGAAGCCAGCAAGTTTAGCTATTGGCTTTACAAGGAATGTAATGGTACGCTGGAATAGTACAAACATACTCCATATCAACTCTGCTAGCTCAGCCTACTTGCTTCCCCTCCTCGTTATGGAGTGCGGTGGTCTGATAGCTATTGGTTTTCCAAGAAACATGCCTGTCCTAAATTCTCCCTGTGCTTCCTGGGTTTTAGGGGATGGGTTTGGTTTGGTTTGGGTTTTTTTAATCACTTATCTCAACTTCAATGAAAGCTGTTACTAAAATTCTGGTAGATGGACTATGCGGGGCATGTGTACGTACGCAGAAAGCAAGCATGAGATGACATGTGGCTTTCCTGACCCACTGAAATCACTACAACCTGAGCATGAAGACTTTAAAGGAAAAATCTTGTCTTGAATACAGCTGCTTAACTTCCTTGCACTTTATTTCATGAAGGAAGAGCAACATGTATTTGTCTAGTATTGCTACGGTGACATCCAGTCACAGGTTGGTGAGGGAGGCAGTGACAGTGCAAACATAGGATCTCATGAGATGCACATGACTTGCTGTTAAACATGACCTTGCCCAGTTTTGAAAATGATAGTTTTTCTACCAACTGTTCCAATGAAACAGATGGAAAATGGAAATGCAGAATTAAAAAAAAAAAAAAACAAACAAGTCAATTTGCTGGGTTAGTCCTGTTTTCTTCACACTTGGTACTGGCTTACAGTAGGCAATTGGAAACTTTCAGTTCCCTGCTCAACTGCTATAAATTGTATTTGTGGTGATCTCCAAGAATGTCTCCAAGAATGCCAACTTCTGGCTGCATCTGCACTGCATCTTTCGGCACTAAGATACCAGATCTTGCTACGAAAATGTGCCTGCCAACGCTGAAGAGGGAGTCTAGACTTTAGCTGTAGATAGCTGATAAAGCAGAAAAATACCTAGAAATTACCAGGAAGCAGGGACCAGTGTGGGAGCATCTCTTGACTGTGTGAAGTTGCTCTCGGGCTTTACCAAGGAGGACAGCTGCTCTGTATCTACGCTGTGTCCCACTGGTCAGCCCCAGTCGTGTGTGCACCGACCGCGTGGGGTATCCTCGGACACTATACCTACTCCACAGGTCCTTAGCAACTTCTAGGGGGTCTTTGGGAGTTGTCTTCAACTTGTGCTCCTTCTGACTTCACCAATTCAGCTGGTACTTAGAATCCCGCCCTCTTAGGGAGAAACTCCAGCTGGAAGTATGCCAAATCAGGAGGGAACTAGTGCTAGTCAGTCTGCCCAGCCTTCTGTCCCGCGCAGCTTTTGTTCCACTTCCTTGGGGTTAGGGAAAATGTGAAAATCTTTTCTAAGAGGGCTCTGAAGGAAGAGGGTTTGTGTAGCAGACAAAGCATCTGGGCGGAGGGGTGGGGCAGGGAAGGGGAGCTGCTGCATTGTGAAGAAATGTTTTATATATGCAATAACGGCCACCCTTCACCACAGGATTGCCTTGATTTTGTGAGAGGTTGCTCTGCAAGGGCACGTTAAGGCCTGTTTGGCCCTGAGATTTCCTTCCTGGCACTCCTGACTATACACCAAGGCCAAAACAGCACAAATTGGTCCCAAGGGCAGCGGTGGGGATCCAGTATCAGGAGTATATAGATGCCAGCACCAGATAGAAGAGGGAAAATGAGAAAGGAAAACCAGTCTGTGGGCTTGAGGTAAGGGGAGGTGGAAGTAAACTGAAGTGCCAGCGGGGAAGAACACAGAATAGGGGATTGTGCAGGCTGAGGAGAGATTAACAGGTAGTAGAGAAAGCACAAGACACGAGAGAATTCAGATTGATGCCAAGACAAGCAGCAGGGCATGTTCTTAGAAAGGAGCATGAGGAAGTTGAACACAGATGGCAAGCAGGCAGACCCGAGAAGCTTAAGGGCAGGATGGAGAAAAACCTTAAAATCCAGAGGTGGGAAGAAGGTGAAAAGTATATGAACAAATACCTAAAATAATCATATTTTCCAAATCAGAAATAACAACTTTGTTTATATTGATGTTAGAAAGCCATATAAAAACTAAGTAAAGGCAATGTAAGAATAATTTTATTTAGCATTTTGGTAACACAATGATACATCTCAAAATGATCATACAAGTTAGCTCGCTGAACAACCGCATACATTCTAAATGGGTGCTACTAAATCTGAGTAACTTTACGGATTATATGAGGCATTATTTGACCAACAGCTATGTAGCATGTGACCTCTGACAGACATGAGCAGTGTGAATGGAAGTTGCACTAGTAGCCAATGCATAGTTAAAGCTTTGGGAAGAGTACAAAATTGCAAAAGCTGTTTTTATTAAAATATGAATCTGTGATCTTTGCATGGGAATAACTATTCAGTTGTAGGTTACATCCTTTATGTGTTTTTTTAATAACAATACTTACAAAGGTACAAGGAAAATTGTCTTGCTAGCATTTGATCTAATGTAGATCTCCATATGAAAACGCTGAATATCTTATAAAGCTTTTCACAGGCATAGGCTAAGTTCTGGGATATCACAAACTTGTACATAATTCAGAAAAACACCTGAGGTTACTCCTTGTGTGTGTAACGAAGCTTTTTTTAGCCGTAAAACAAGACAGATGCTGTATGAAGTCAGAGACTTTAAACAGGTACGCTACTGCTGCGTGGGGTTATGGAGCAGTACTTCTGGGCTTGATTCAAGTTATTAAAATCAGTAGCGAAGCTTCTACTTAATAAGATCAGGATTGTGTTAACCCAGCTCTTACCAAAGTCAGTACGAGTTCTGTCACTGCTGCCAACGTGACTCAGACTGGCCATCTATCAGAAGACCCAGTGCAAATCTTTACTTGCTGTGACCTAAGCAAAGCTACTTTACCGTGTACCACTGCACTCTTATTTTTCTAGCTCTACTAATACCCTATTTAGTACTAGTCCGAACACAGCAAGTCATGTGAGGTACTCTCATTTCTGATGAATTTCCTATGTGATTGACGATGATCTGCAGCTCCAAAGAAGTGCCCAACACTTTTCAAAATCAGGCATTTACATAGGGTTGTTTGCTCTTTAGAGAAACGCATTCTGCTTTGTGTACACAAACATTAGCCAGAGGTTCAAGGCGATAAGGTTTCCCGTGTGTGGTTTAATTTAAAACAATAGGAGGTTTCTTTTTTTTTTATTTTACGTCCTTCGCGTCAAAAATTTTAAAAGTACTTTTTCTTCAGTTAATCAGGACATGTAATGTTAGCTTTCCTTCTGAGACTTTGTTCCAAGCAAATCATACTAAAAGTACATAGTTCATTGTTGGATATTCCATTTAACTTAACCTAACAGAATGACTAGTGAGCAGGAGTGTATTTGCTGTACACTTTACTTAAGGCTTGTGGTGTGAAAGTTTCGATATAAAAACCTTAAATTCTCACTTCTAAATACCTTGGCCCATGTGGATTTTACTGGACTTACCTATGGCCTAGGGGCAGAGATATTAACTCTTTACTACAGAAATACAAAGTTCAGCTATACCTTTATAAAACTTTCTAATTAAAATATCTATTTTGTTCATGAATATGCTAATTATCGTATGGTTTGTGTCACCCTTGCCCATTGGTGACGTATCAAATCTAATCTTTCAAGACTTAATCAAAAGTTACCATATTAGGACATTCTGTCCATTCACATATAAAACATGAATTTTATTTTCAAATGTGCTTATAAACAAGTCTATTTTTTTAGTCATTTATGTAAACACTTTGGAATGATGAAGGCAAGAGTTTACATTGTCATTTTACCAAAAATCATGTGAAAATTTATGATTGAGGCATTAACACACATCCCAGCAGTCACAACACAGGAGCTGCCACGTGACTGTGGCAGTTTCCAGTAGAGCGAATTCAGAGGCAGGCTGCAGCAATCTGAGCAACCCTTTTTTTTCTTTTTTTTTTCTGTTTTGTTTTTCTTTTTTTAAATAAGAGACTTCGCTTTGGGATGTGGAGTCTCTGACGGCGAACTTAGAGTTAAGGCATAGCGCATGGAGACATGGAAAGGATTGTACAAACAGTTCCTGGAGATGCTCCAACCAGTCAGTAGATAAAAAGTGCTTTACAATGGTGACTTCTGTGAACAAGCTAGAAAAGAAAAGGCTTACTTTTCAAATTGTGTATGTTTTATCATTTAATATATTAAATTGTTCCCCCGGCTCTCCTTCTAGAATCAAAATGAGGACTGCATTATACCTTGTACAGTTTTCCTTCCTGCTCTGGTAATTTGTAATATTGGCTATTTTTCAAAAAGATCACCAGAACAAACTATAACTTATTCAAGTCCAAAAAGAGAGAGAGGGATTATTATTATTATTATTATTATTAGATGCAAGGTTTGTTGCTTAGGCATTTGCTGACAACTGATTTTCATTGGCTGCTTTCTCCGCTTGCAGTCTTTGGACAGCCTGATCGAGCAAATCCATCGTATCCCTAAGTGTAACATTCAACGTAAATGGCTTAGGTTTAATGGTCAACCCATAGGTGAAGTCCATTTTAGGGTCCTCGTTTGGATTAGCAGTAAAATTGCACTGATGCACCAGTATGGAGGTGAAGAGAAACAGCTGCACCTTGGATAACTCCTCTCCAATACACCGACGTTTTCCCAATGAGAAAATCATCACGCTGCTAGTAAGATCTTTATTGATGAATCCATTCTCATCCAGGAATCTTGTTGGATCAAAATCCTCTGGGTTGGACCATTTTGCTGGATCGTGATTCACTGACCACTGATTGACAAAAATCACTGTGTCCTTGGGAATGAGGTAGCCCATTATGAAGGCGTTGGTTGTGGTGGCATGTGGGATAGTCACAGGCATGAAGCTGCTGAAACGCATGGACTCGTACAAGAAAGCCATGACGTAGGGCAGGCGTGGCTGATCTTCAGCACACGGCAGGCGGTCTCTTCCAACAATCCTATCCACTTCTTCTTGCATTTTAGCCTGCACATTCGGATACCTGTCATTTAAAGTAAGATGTGTGTATGTACATAACACTTTCAAAAGAATTTCTTAAAGATAATCCTTGCTGGAAACAGCTTCCGCAGAACCCCAACCCTATGCTAAATAATGCAGTCTGAGCAAAGTTTAAATATGTTGCAGGAATATGCAGACCTTGATGGAAAACTTTGAGGGGAAAAACCCAAACTTCCCATGCAATGGTGTCACTTTAGATTTGCTCAGGTTTCACTTTAATATCGCACGTAACTGATTCTCAACATAAAAAAATGAAAGTAACTTAAAAGATGCTGAAGCTGAATATTCCAATCCAATTTTGAAAATTAATTCTAGCTAAAATTACTTGTCTCTTCTGAATACTGGGCTTTCTGTGCGAATGAGAATTTGGTTTTCATAGAATCATAGAATGGTTTGGGTTGGAAGGGACCTTAAAGATTGCCTAGCTCCAGCCCCCTTGCCATCGTTTTCCAGTTCTGTCTGTGACTTCTAAAAGTTAGCATGGAGTTTGTTGTTATCAGTAGACATACTGCATACATATGCAGGTTTCTGAAATGAAAAAATCCCTGCTAATAATTGTCAGAATAGCTTTGTGAACGTCCTACTCTTGGTTTGTGTATACTTTTTCTAATTAATACCAAAACATGTTTTCTTTAGAATGTATTTTAAGGCCAGGGTCTTCAAGCCTGGATAGTTTGGAAGACTACACAGTAACCACTCAAGATCAAAATATTAATAAATTTTGCTTATTTTCTTTCACTTGTCTAATAGCACGCATTCTTCCAAGGAGCCTTGGAATACCTTTAGGTATTCAAGTCTGGCTTCTAGATCCTTGCCTTTTCCTCCTGCGGCAGGTCTGCCTGTCGAAGGCCGGGCAAATGTAAGAAACGGGATGAAACCCAGGAAGATAAGTGAACACTGGGCATCGTACCCTTACCTCGAAGCACTAAGTATTTGTTTTTCAAGAAGTGGCTGAGCAGATAAAGCTTGCATAAGCATACAAGTGATGCAGATTACACAAGAGAAAGCTGGGACAGGCAAGAAAATCAGTGTAATGCTGCCGCCTTCTATTAAACCACCTCCCCGAGCTGAGATCTTCCCACTGGAAGAGCTGGTGCCAGGGCAGCACGCGGAGGGGGTGTGCTTGCCCCTGCCGCCTGCCCAAGGGGTCTGCCCTCCACGTTTGGAGGTGACGTCCCCCAAGTCACGCCGCGGCCCGCAAATGAACGTAACGGCGGGTTTGTAAACCAGTGCATGAACGCTTTATCTTATCTAGCAGCTGTTATCCCGTTCCTGCGATCTCCTTGATCCTGACCTGGTAAAATCTGCTGCTTTCAATCTTATTCGGCTGCCTTTCTGCCAGCCCCTCTTCACGCCCCGCTGCCCGACCGCCAGAGCCGGGCTGGCGTGGCTCGTTTTTTTTTTCCCCTTCCGTATCTTTCCCTCGCAGGCCCCCCAGAGCCTCCGCACGAGCTAGCGGGCAGCGGCTGCGGCGCCCCGCGGAGGGCAGGCCCCTCAGCCCCTCGCCGGCGGCGGGTCCCGGCCCCAGCGGGTTAGCCCCTCATTCGGGCCGGCTACCGCCGCCGAGCTGCCCCCCGCG